>JAKOGI010000305.1:0-147500 GCA_029747015.1 Carnegiea gigantea | reverse complement strand
GCCTCTATCTAAGGAAGAGTCTAAATAGTTACATTTTTTATCTGTATATGTATGTGAAATAGAAAGAAAACAGTCTAGCATGTTGCTAGTGTTAGTAGCCAAAGCCCTACCTATGTTTCCTTACATGTGAGATGTCCCTTGATCTTAGTGAACTTATCGATGAATTTAAGGATGTATCTCCTGATGATCTTCCTGCTGAACTGCCTCCTTTGAGGGATATCCAACATGCTATAGACTTTGTCCTAGGATCGACCTTACCTAACTTATCTCACTATAGAATGAACCCTGGTGAACGTGAAAAGCTTAATAGACAAATTAACGGGCTTCTGCAAAAGGTTTCATTTAGCATAGTCTTAGTTCTTGTGTTGTTCCAGCCTTCTTGACCCCCAAGAAAGATGGCTTTTGGAGGATATGGATTGACAGTAGAGCCATTAATAAAATTACTGTGAAATATAGGTTTCCTATACCTAGATTTGATGATATGTTGGAGCAAATGTCAGGATCTAAGTGATTCTCTAAAATTGACCTTAGGGCAAGATACCATCAATTGAGGATTAGACTTGGAGTTGAGCGGAAAACTGTCTTTAAGACTCTTGATTGATTGTTTGAGTGGTTAGTTATGCCCGTTGGGCTAACCAACGCTCCTAGTACTTTTATGAGAGCCATGACTCATATTCTTTGCCCCTTCCTTGGGAAGGTCTTGCTGGTCAGTTGAGTCGGGATAAGACCACCGTTCTTATTGCCGACTTTTTTTTTGGGGGGGGCCCTGCTTACGAAAGGATGTGGCCTGGGTTGTCAGTGTCGAACTTGCTAGCTTGCGAAAGCTATTGCTTATATACTCCTTTACCTGATCCACACTTTCCCTGGAAAGACTTTAGAATGGATTTTGTCTTAGGTATTGCCTGAACTGCTAGAGATCATGATTGCATTCTCGTTATTGTGGATATATTTTCTAAAATGGCACATTTCATCCCTTTAGCAAAACTGCTAATGTATCCCATGTTGCAAGGATCTTCTTTAGGAAAATTGTTCGTTTGCATGGTTTGTCATCATCTATTGTGTCTGATAAGGATGTTAAATTTGTGAGTCATTTTTGGAGGACATTGTGGAAACTGTTTGACACTCAAAATTTTCTGCTGCTTTCACCCTCAAACTGATGGGCAAATCGAGGTTGTCAATCGAAGTCTAGGTAACCTTCTTAGATGTCTTGTCGATGACAAACCTAACACTTGGAATTTGGTTTTACCTACGGCGGAATTTGGTTTTACCTACGGCTGAATTTGCTTATAACAAAGCTGGAATGAGTCCAGTTGAAGTTGTGCATGGTGTTGGTCCTTGTCTTCTTATTGATTTAGTGCCATTACCTATTGATTCTCGTCCTGCTGAATTTGCTGATGCTTTTGCTAAACATATTCATGATGTGCATGCCGATGTTCAACAGAAAATTGCACAGAGTAATGAAAATTATAAACTTGCTGCCAATGTGCATCGTAGAAAGTTAGAGTTTAATGAGGGTGATTATATGATGGTTCGAGTTCGTCCTAAAAGATTTCCAAAACATTCTTTTAAAAAGCTCTGTGCTCGAGCTTGTGGACCTTATCGCATTTTGAAATGTCTTGGCTCCAATGCATATTTAATTGACCTACCCTTTGATTTATCTATTCGTTCTATCTTCTACGTTGAGGATTTGACACTTTATCGAGGTACTTTTGCGCCTCGCACATTTTCTGAGAGCATTATAGGTGGTTCCGCGATTTCTTTAGTTTCAGTACCTACCTGCCCTTCCATCAGCGGTCGATGATGTTGAAGCCATACTGGAAGATGAGATTGTTAGTACTGGTATTGGAGGTTTCAAACGATCCTTGGTCCATCGGAAAGGCCATCCCCAATCTCATAAGTTCATGAGGAGGATATGCGTCGCATAGCTCCTGATTTACTGGATGGATATCTTCAGTTCAACTCTCCAGGTGTGACTTTTTCCAAGCCGGGGAAAGATGATGGATTCATCAAGACTTATTTTAGGAAGAGGTATAAGAATAATAATTAAGATATTTGATTATAATTATGGTTTATTATGGTTTCCTATTTTTATTAGGAGTCGTATTAGTTCGTATTAGGAAGGCTATGCACCTATGAATAAGGGGGCTACGTACCTTTGTTAATAATCTATTATACAGTATTGAATATTGAAGGAATATTGATTTGAGCATAGAGATTTCAATCCCTCTCTTCCCTCTCTCTCTAATTTTCTGCCTTTCCCCCCCTTTTTTTACCCGATGTCTATCAAAAAGACTATTTTGGTCTAAGAGGAGAATGAACCTATTTTGGATTTTGATGAAACAAGAGATGAGGAAAACCTGACCATGGATGAGAGTTCTCCTAAAGCTCTCAATCTAGGGCCTACCTCACTAGATCCTCACGTTGAAGAAACCTTGGAGGTCCAAATTCAAGTTCAAGTTAATGATATCATAGAGGTCTTATTTGGCTCATTGTATATGCCTATTGAAAGTGAATGACAACAATTCAAACTTGAATATGAAAAGGTATACTATTGTGACTTGGATATTAACGAGTACATTTGTTATTTTAACAAACTTATGAGTTGGATATTAATGTCAGATTTTAATGGCCTCTAATTTCTTTAAAAACACTTATATGTTTAGAATGTTGAGATTCTTATCACCATGGTGTTGTGAAAATGAGCGTATCAATTGTGCTGGGGTAATGATATTTGGGAATGATGCAAAGTGCCACAAGAATTTGAGGGCAAAATCTTTTTGAAGAATGGGAGTTTAATGCGGAGCAAGAGCCCAAATCACATTTATAAGTTATTTAGGTTAATAATTTACTTGTTAATTGTAGATTATGTCAAATAAAGCATCTAGCACAAGCTGTCCATAATATTTTCTTAACTTCTAGCTCAGTTTTAAATGGAAAAACGCGCTTCAATTTTGGCAAACTGCTCATTCATTGTCTATTTTTCAACAAGTCATGGATCACTCTCAAATTCCAAGCATCGAGTGAGTTATGAAGTTTAAGCCGGACAAGGGTCGTTACAAGTCTGGGAATGCTCGATTTTGATTATGAGCTTAATTGAACCATCAAATGAGTGTTTTGATTTAGGGATTAAACTTTTATAGGAAGTTAATAGACATGCCTAACAAATTTTCTTAAATATTTTCCAAAATTCCTCTATTTTGGATGGTGGACGATGCCACTGTGGTCCCTTTTTTTCTTTGTTTTAATTGTACAAACAGCTTGAATTTCATTGATTTTTTTTCTTTGTAATTCTATTGGTTGATGCAAACTTGGAGAGGAGAGCACCCCACTATATAATGACTTGATTTCTTGTATTATTTTAAGATTTGAAGATTTGGTTTTTTGAATAAAAAAGTAAGTTGCTTTTATCTCTTTACAAAAATCGCATTTTCTTTATTTCTCTTGGAGAGTGGTGATTGTGAGTTCTCCCCTTATTTCAATTTTAGGGTGTAGGAGTTATAAGGTTGGATGGTGGGTTGAATAGTCTAGGTAGTGCCTTAGCCTTTATCCTAGACATATCTTCTTTTGATTGTTGATGGTTCTAATTTTCACAAATCAACATCCACAAAATATCTTCGTTTTGGGTTCGGTCTTTGCTTGGAGTTGTATTCTTGTTTGGGGATTTGTCATCGAAATGCTACTTTTGTGGGTTCTTGTTCATACTCATCATTTTGGGAATCATCATCAAGATCAAAGCATTTATGTGATCAAACAGTATCCTCATGCTTTAGACACTTTCATAATTTGGACATGGATAAGAGGGCTCATCATTTTACATGTCAAAGTCGAGATTTGAAATTGACATTTCAAGATTATTTCAGTAATTAACAAGTCCCCTTATTGAACCGTTAAATATCAAAGAACCATTAAAAAAAAGTGGACAAAGAACGGACAAACCCATATCTTCCTAACCACCCCCCCCCCAACCCTCCGCTCCTTTAGACTTTAGAGAAGGGTCCGGCATATATCCCTTGTCCTATACATGGAGATGCCCGACACAGGTATGGTAGAGGCAAATGGAGAGTCCAGTTATGTCATAGATGACAACGTGAAGGGAAAACCCTAGAACTATAAATGGCAACACTGATCCTAGGTTTTCAAATTTTGTAATTGATCATAATTCATAAACCAGCTGTTACTTCTGAATATAATCTGTACAATGCTCTCAAGATCAACTCATTTCAGTATATATGGGGTCATATTGGTGCTTATCTCAAGTGTGAACAAGCTTTCCATGTACTAGTCTCCAATTTCAGATTTTTTTGTGCACAGAAAATTATATTAGAAACTTGCTAAACAAGGTTGGAATCCCACAATTCTAGCTTTTTGGGCCGTTTTGGAATGATGACAATTGTTCTTCTGTCTGCTATGGATTGTTAACTACTCTGGATACCTGCTATTGTATTGGCAGTGAAGTTTCATAGGAAGGCAGTGTGATGGAGTTGCATAGCTTGTGGGGTTCAGGGTCACTTAAGTTGCTGAGGTGATTAATACAACATTACTACTGGGTTTAATATGTAGCTCAGCTTTAATGTCATTTACTTTTATGGGACAAATGGTGGCTGTGTACATAATCTTGGATTAGTATATTTTTACATCTATCTTTTAGAAGGTTTTCTAAATGTTTTGACTTTGCATAATTGCATTACCTTTATGGCACTGTTTTTCGCTATAAAATGACATGTGGTTCCAATTGGCACAGCATATCTGAGACCTTCCACCGTGTTGAAAGGGATGATTTTTTTTTTTGGAGGGGGGGGGGGGGGGGGGGGGGGGGGGAGAACTCGTGCAACAACTTAAATGTGAAGTGAAAAATGATCCATAGATCGTTTTGTCTGATTTTCTCTACTGAGGTATAATATCTGCTTAATGGCCAATTTCATGCATATGTATCAAAATCATATTATGATTCCTTTCTCTTCTTAAATGCTTGTGTTATTCAACTCGCTATAACAGATACGAGTGAATGGGGCCAAAGCAGCACCTATGTACAAGTTCCTGAAAGCAAGTAAAGGATCCATTTGTGGAAGTAGCATCAAGTGGAACTTTACAAAATTCCTCGTTGACAAGGATGGCTGTGTTCTCAAACGATATAGTCCAACCACTTCCCCTTTGTCTATTGAGGTGTGTTTCCATTGCTTTTCCTGCCGATTTTCCCTGCCCTTCTGCAGATTCTTTACTATCGTTGCATGCATTTCTCGTTCAGTTGTCATTGTCAAGCTGATCTATGATCACTTTGTTTGACATCTAATGCAGAAGGACATCAAGAAAGCACTAGGAAAGGAATGACGGACCATCATGACAGTTTTGGGATTTCCAGTCTTATTATTCCTCTCTCTGCTGATTGATATTTATCTAGATTTGTGGCTTTGGTGCCATCTTGGTGGTTGTATCACGTCTAAAACTTTGAGGTAATTCTTATTGTTGCTGTAAATTGAATGTGTCTATGTTTATGTTATATGTAGGCTGTTTGTCCATTTCCCATACAAGTTAAAAAAAGATTATCTTTTTCTCTCCTTAAACTATGAAGCAGCACCAAGCTTATCAAGCATGGAGAGCACCTTTATCTTTCGAATGATTTTGAATATCCTCTCTGGATGATTTATTGAAGTAGCACCGGAAAGAGCTCCATTGAAATGATCACATCTGGGCAGCCCAAGCAAGTTACATAGCCTGGCAGGTGAATGTAAATGGTTTGAGCAAATCTCCTAATTATTATGTGAAGGGAATGTACACTTTTGCTTGTATAATTGCTTGTGTCATTTACTGTTGAGGAAAAGTAAGTACATATTATTACCTATATGACAAATATGCTTGAAGAAAGAGTGTTGCGTGACTTCTGGGAGTAGATATTGCCAAGAGTGTGATATAGGTTGCAAACCTACGAACAAGGAACATTTTGCCTTTTGGACAAGTTGCATGTTAAGGATTATACATATGCTGAAAATTAATCTAGAAATATCTTGTAGATTGGTCAACAAAGTTACGAAAATTGGATCAGATTGGCCTGTTAAACCGGTCGGACCGGGAATTGGTTAGTAGAGCGGCCCTAAAAATGGTCAAACTTAGAGGGGCTATTGCATCGGTGGGACCCAGTTGAACCTGGTTGAACTGGGTGACAACCTGGGACAATCGCAGTCTAGCCGCGAATTCCTGTTCAGGGCAGATTTTTTTGGGTTTGGCCTCGCTTGCAAAATCGCATTATCATAATCATGCATCTTCTCAACACTGGTCTCTTCTCTCTCTTTGACGCTCGACATCATCGACTGTGACTGTGGCCGAAAAGCACATAAATCTGCTCCTCTAGTCTCTGTCTCTCTCGTTGCATGCTTTTCGTTTTTTTCCACCACTTTCTCTCTCTTATCTCTCTTTTTTCCTGGGTGGTGGGCAAGAACCAGGAAGAAGAAGCCAAAGGAGCAGTGGGTGGCTAAAACGTCACAGCCAACTAAAGTGTTTACCCAAGAGCATTATTTGTATACCAGAAGTTCTCGAGATTGTTAACAACTGGCAATGGGAAACTGCAATTCAGTAGCGCAATAATTGCTTTTTTTGGTTACTGGATTTATAGTTGAGTTTTGGAGAATATTTTCTGTTGGCACTTTAAAAGTATTTCATGGTTGAGTTTTGGAGAATATTTTCTATTGGCAATTTAAAAGTGGGATACAGGGCAATATAACTAAAAAAATATTTGAGGAAGGATAGGTGTTATTCTTCTTTTTACCTTGCTTTACCTGTTGCTTGAAATTTAAGAAATTATACGGAAAAACTAATGATGGGTCAATTGGGTTTGACCAGCTCAATCCAGGTCAATGTTCAACCTGGTCAATTTGTCCAAACCGATCCCACTGGTCTTACCATGTGAACCATTGACTCACTTCTCCAACTTGTTCAATTGTCCAGTGAGTTTTATTAACATTGGTGGTCAAGAAAAATCCTATCATTAATTTAGTAGGAAAACAATTTATGGTTTAGGTAGTGTTTGGTTCAGGGGAAAATGATTTCCCGAAAAATAGTTTTTCAGTTTTTCGTTGTTTGGCACAATAAAGGATGGAAAATTATTTTTTAAGGAAAATGATTTTTCCCATAATGGAGGAAAATGATTTCTTTTTTGAGAAGATAGGAAGTTAATTTTCTTCTTTCAACTCATTGATGATATGGTCAGTTGAAATTTAGGTGTAAAATTTAATTTCAACAGTTTGAATTGAAACTTGACTATCCGATGAGAAAGATTAAAATAAACTCTAATCTAAATTTTCAGCTCAAATTTCTTTCATTTGAACGGCATTTATCTCTACTACGATAATTTAATCGATATTTTTTGCCACTAAAACAATTCAGTTGACTCGCCACTAAAACAATTTCAATGGTTGAATCGAAATTTGATCATCCGAAAAAAATATTAAAATATGCTCAAATTCAGATTTTGAGCTTGATATTTTTTCATTTGATCAACAGTTTTTTACGACGACAATTTAATTGGTATTTTTTGCCCCTTAAACAGTGTAACCAATATTTTTCACCACTAAAACAATTTCAATAGTTTGGATCAAAACTTGATCATCGAATAGGAAAGACTAAACTAGGGTCAAATTCAGATTTTGACCACAACATTCCTTCATTTGGTTAATATTTTTCTCCGCCATGACAACTCAATCGATATTTTTCACCATTTGAACAATTTAGTTAATATTTTTCGTCACTAAAATAATTTCAATAGTTTAGATCAAAACTTGATTATTCAAGAGGAAGTATTGAAAAAAAAACTCAAATATGAATTTTAAACTCTAAATTCTTTCATTTGATCAACATTTATCTCAACTACAATAATTCAGTCAATATTTTTCGCCATTTAAATAATTCAGTTGACGTTTTCCTCTTTTTCATGAAAAATGATTTATTTTGTACCAAACAACGGAAAATGTGACATGAAAATCAATTTTTTTTTGGAAAACATTTCCATAGAAAATGATTTTCCTTCCAATCAAACACAACCTTAGATTAATGTAAACAAAAAAGCAAATTATGGTTAGAAAAGGAAACCTGTATCATAATTATCCTCCTCACGTAACTCAATAAAAAAACTCCAATGAATGTTCCTCTTCAAAAAGGCCCTTTAGCTCACCAAATGCATCATGCTCCTCACAAATAGCATTACTTCCCTCACTCTCCTCAAACTTGCAAGTTGGAGTCAAAGGATTAGGCGGGGCAGAGAAAATTGGGACATGCTGAATGATGTCCCTTGGCGTGGTATGCTCATCAAGGGGAACAAGTGAGGATGTAAGGAGGTCATTCCCTCATTAAGGTCAGTTAAAGATATGTCAACATGGAAATTTAGATCTCAATGAAATAAAAGACTCAAAAATCATCATAAAATGCTAACCTCATGTGGAGGAGAAGTTAAACTAAGGTCAGGATCATGCAATTTATCACAACGCTCATTATAAGTGACCAATTGAATTACGTTCTTGATGATTGTACCAACCATATCCTCTAAACTTTTAATTAAGTCTATTCTCAAGCTCAAGTGCTCGATGTACATAGAATGGACAATAATGACATAATGATCAAAAGAACTACAGCAATCACAACAAATAGGGGCATAACAAGAAGTGGAGTAGTACGATTATGTTGATGGGTCACTAAATTGTCTTGTGTGTAAGAGTTGACTTGAAAACATATGGATCATGAGTATTGAGTAGGATAGCCTAACATCTCTCTAACATGTTGAAAATTCATCGTATCCCAAGCCACCCTTTTTTTTGGGGGGGGAGGGGAAACCCCAAAGGTTTTAGAGAACAAAACTAAGCGACTCTTACGACATATTGATTCAACATGAACTTGAAATTCAGCACTTAAACACTCATAGATGACCTCAAAATTTTTCCTTTTTCAAGAGTTTGATCCACATAGAGACAAATTCGTTTAATCTCCAAAAATATCTCCAAAACTCTCATGCTAAAATTGAGGGAAATTGTGTTGGTATGTTTTCAACTTTCAAAATTTTCAAATTTTGTTGATTTTTTTTTAACGAAAAAGAAAAGGCACCGAAACCGCAAATCAACAGCAACCAACTAATAAAAGAAAAACCAGAACCTAATAATAACCGGAAGTCTACTCTCCTGACTTTCTGATTCCAACACCAGACCAAATGGACAATGAGCCTAATATGTCTATCTTCCATGAGAATCAAGCGCCGAGCATTAATTCTTAAGAATCAATTAACATTAAAAATGATAATAACAACCGGAAGTCTAATAGAAGCATAGAGGAAGAGAGAACTTCACTGGTGGTGGACTAAATGCACGACCCAGATCATAAGCTTTATTAATGGCGAAAATCGAATAATAATTACACCCACAATCTAGATATGAGAGTCAATCGAAATAGATCCAAAAGTAAAACAACAGGACTCAAATTCGAACCAATTGCCTGCAATAAATCCAACTAAAAACCAAATTCTTCACTTGAAATTAACAAATCTAGAATTAATGCACAAAATTTGAGAACTTGAAACCAAATTTGAGAAATGAAGATGAAGAACGGATAAAAAAAAAAATAATAATAAATAAAGATTGAACTGCTAACACTATCTTCTGCCCTCTTATGCTTCTCTTAAATTGACTGTCTTGTCCTGACCTATAGCCGTATTCGAAAATGACCAGCAGTCTCGGGTAGGATTCATATCTACTTCTTTTGTATCTGCCGAAGAATGTGGAAGAAATTTGATGAGAACAGAGAAGGCAACGGAGGTCTTCATGCATTTGACTTGAGACCTGTTCGGTAAAATTTATTTGAGTGGCAGATAATTGTTTCGATAGTGTATAATTGTTGTATTTTAGCTGTTAGATGATAGCTGTTTAACTAGTTGTTTATAAAAAATGTGTTCGTTGTAATCAACGATTAGATTAGCTGATGAATATTCAATAACTAGAAAGGACATGACTATCATTTTATTGTTATTGTTGTTGTATTAATAATATTATTATTCTTCTTATTGTTGTTATTATCATCATTATTATCTAATACAAGTTGATGGTAACATCAATTCACAAGTACACATATGAAAATCACAGATAATTCTCTCTCACTCTTTTTTTTTTTTTTTCCTGATTATTATTAGCCAATAAGCTAAATTTGAACTACAATAGGAAATCCAAAATAAACAAAAACACCAACTCAAGAAAAACAAACACCTTAACTCATGAAAAACAAACACCACCTACACTACTAGCTAAGCATTGCCACCTCTCAACACTAGCTATTCACCAAATCTTGTTTAGCTCCCGCAATCTTTTCCCCTCAATCACGCGTCACTGGAAAATGCACCATAGAGAGGCCCTAAGGCCATCTCGAACGGTGGTCTCACGAGAAAAAAATTCGGAGAGAGAAACGGGGAGGGGTGAGGAAGCTGATGCAGTGGATAACTCATGGGGAGTCACTCGCGGGTAACCTCGGTGAGGGAGCCAACTCGTGAGCATTTTTTTATTTTTTAACATATTTTTTGTTAGTTTTACTTTTTTTTTGATTCAAAAAATAAAATTGTGTATTATGAAGCGAGTCAATGGGTATTATTTTATTTGGTGAAGGAAAGTTGTGAGCCTTTACCTGGAGACAGTAAGAATTGTGAGATAAAAAATTAGAGAGAAAGTTGATGTGATAAAGGTAAGTTTCCATCGATGAGCCAAAAAATTGGCTCACCGCGTTTGCTCTAAGTTAACACTTGCCACGTCTAGAGTCCTTTATCTAATGATCTGGTTTGGGTGAAAATGGTTCACATTTGTGCAGAGTTGCAGGCTCTTTTCTCCAATCTCACATCTGCAACATGCCAAACTAGAAATTGGTAGGAGCCTCCATCATTCACCATCATGGGCTTGGGGCTTCTACTTGTTTGGTCGATTTTTCCATCTTCCATAAAAAAGGCACTCTTTTTACTCTGTTATTTGTACCCAATGATACAGAATGCAAAGACCCACCACATGTTCGACGTAATTCCTCAGAGAGTGCCCATGCTATAGACCTTGCTTTCACGCTGAGCTAATACCAAGACAATCCTGCTCATGTTCCGATTGCTCTAGAGCTTAGGCAATAACCTATGCTTTATTCTGAGTAGCCAAACCTGATTGCCAGAGTTGCCTTCAACCACCACAACATGTTCTCCATCGCTTGTTGCCTCTTTTCTGCCCATCTTATCAGCCCTATCTTATCACCAAAACCCCAGTTCCTCTCATCTAACCTTCTTCAGTTTCCAAATCACCAGTTTTGTGCCAACTACATATCTAGGCACCACCGTGGGTACTTCCAAACAGGCCCCCAGTTCTGTAATTACCCAGAATTTAATTGACCAAATTGGAAGCATAAAACTCTAGCATCAATTGATCCAATAGGTGGAGTTGCGTATATTAGGTGAACTAAATTCCTCAACGAGAGCATTTGGCACAATTTCCAGCTCATTTTTCTTATTTCTCAAGCGTCCTCCTCTATATGCATCCTATCCTCATACTACTTGTAAGCTAAACTTTAAGCATGAACACTACAAAATGATGTCCCCAACAACTCCATGCATCCCATGTTGAATTAGACCAAGTTGTTCTTCTCTGATCAAGTCCTTTGTCATCCTCTTTTTTATTGTCAGAACCTGTTCCTCTAACATTCCAGCCTGCTAAGTTTGATCTCACAATCACTACTCGGAAAGGCCTTTGTTGCCTTGGTTTACTAGTCCTTTTTTGCGTTTCCTTAAGGTTCTTGTGATCCTTGAGACTGCTACTTTCTCGTTGTGAATAACTGAGACACCAAGGAGTTCTCCAATATGGAGGGCTTCCTTTGCAATTTGCACTAAGCTATCTGAAGTTTGACTTGTGGAAGTTGGCTTGCTGGGCTCTCTTCTGATACTTGGCCTTTTTGGATTGTTCTTGGGAACTTTTTTCTTGGGGACTTGCTTTAAGGAAGCAATTGGCTTTACAACGTCGGGAGATTGGAATCTCGGTGGTGGTTCAAATTTCTCAACTTGTTGGCTTGGTATTAGCCTTCTTCCAACTGGGCATCTTCATTTTCCAGTACTTTGGGA
Source organism: Carnegiea gigantea (assembly GCA_029747015.1). Taxonomy (NCBI): domain Eukaryota; kingdom Viridiplantae; phylum Streptophyta; class Magnoliopsida; order Caryophyllales; family Cactaceae; genus Carnegiea; species Carnegiea gigantea. Next base: position 135,397 of record JAKOGI010000305.1, on the reverse strand, counting down.
GTGGCATCCACGTCCAGATCATTATTGTGCGACTTTTCTTGATTTTCAAAGCCAGGTGGGGGTTGCTCTTCACTTTCTGTTGTAATTCCCAAAGGCTGTAAATGCTGGGAGAGTTTAAGGATCTCCTGAGTAGCCATTTTGAGTAAAGGAGACTGTCTTGGTCCTAGACGCTGATTGAATGTTGTCCTCGATATTGTCTCCAGCCTTTTTATTTCCTCGATTTGAATTTGAATTGTTCTGGATACCTGGAGTTTCCTTGGCCACGCCATCGTCTAGTTCATTGATGACTAGATGATTCCTCAAGTTACTTTGTTCCACCTTATTATCAGCTACCAACTCATCATGAAGGTCCTCGAAGCCCGGAACTTCATTGTTTGAATCCTGGATTCTCCATGGTTGGGGAATAAGGTTAAGAGTATTTTGTTTGAACCATTGATAATGCAGGACCGATTTCTTTGATGAAAATTCTGTAACCCTCATCCTTCAAAACAAAAAATAAATTTTCTTCAATTCTTTGAAAAACATCGTTGACAATGAGGATCTTCATGCTCTCAAATGAGTCTGTACGATGTATCAGCTTGCTTAAACTATTCTCCCCCAGATTTCTGCTATTCTGCTGAAATTTTCCCATATCCAACCATGTGGAGGGACACCAAAAACTTCAACCCATACTTCTCTACATTCATAACGATCATTACTCCATTTTTTGATTTCACTAAACCATAGATCCAGTTCTTCATGGTTTCTTCAGGTCTCTTCCATTTGTTCAAAGGTAGGGAAGGTTAGAATGAATTTAAAGCTGCTAAGAGCACAATCTTCATGCATTGATCAAAAGCCATTAAGAATGGCTGAAGATAGTGTCGCTACGTCCCTTGGTTCATCTGTTGTGCAAACAAGGCTCCAGTCAAGCCATTCTGCAAACTCTGTATTCACTTGACCCTGTAGAAGCTTCATGTGGGATTGGCTCTCCTGACTGACTCTCACAGCCTGAATCTTATTATCATGGCCTTGTCCCTGCTTCTTTTTTCTCCAGAATCTGATACTCTCAGGGGCTTCCTTGCATTCACGGCTGGGCAATCGTTGTCTTCTTCTTTCGTAGCGTACCATGGGAACTAAAATTTTCTTTCCTCGAGCTGTTGCATTATTAGGCATGGGAATAATGCTAATAGCATCTCCTCGATTCCAAAAATGAACAAAGCCAAATCTTGTATGGTTCTTTCGTGACCTTCTAGGAGGAATGTAGGCATCGGTTTCTTGCCCTGCTCTTTGGAAAATTCTTTGAGGCTGAATTGATCTAAATCATGGGGGAGATTGTTGATGAGTAAAGAAAACTCTTTTCTCTACTCCTGCTCAAGCCCGCCTTTTTTTCATACTTTGGCTTTCATCCTTTTTCTCTTTGAACTCTGCCTCTTAGTGTTATCTTCACGCCTCAAGCCTCCCAAATTCTAATTCTCTGTTTCCTCCCAATATTTCCAACAAAACCTGTCACCGATAATTCTCTTAGAGCTGATATTATTGGTAAAACCCATGAAGCATATGTTAGAAATTCTAAACTAAAATTACTGAGAAAGTAGAATTCAAAGCCTGTATATAGATTATATTCTAAAAATTACTATAATAATAATACAATTCACATCTCTGTCTCTCTCCTACTTTTTTTCTTTTCCTCCATTGATGTGAGCTTGATTCACAACTCTTTTCTTTCCTAAACTAATGACATTACAAATCCTTTAAATAATTCTACTTCCTAATTCCCTTCATCAGGTTCAAGCAAAAAGCATGATCAGAGTATCAAATGAGAAGGATACAATTTGGTGTCAAAAGGCACTAGGCAATACACACTTAAAAACATCGTCAAGACAGTGGAAATTAAACAATAACCCGGACAAAGTTTTTCTATCTTTCAATGCAAAAATTAGAAGAATCAGAATAGATTTTGGGAAAAGACTTGGTATTTGTGTTGTTGGAGATGAGACTTAGGCAATTAGAAGAATCACAAGAAGCATGAGAAAAGAGATGGAAAATAAACAACAGACTAAAGATTGATGTTCTTAGGCTACCTCCGGTAGTTATTTTTCTTGATGTCTATGTTTGAAACTAGCGGCTTGTTGAACTTACTTTGCGAATTGTGATATGTAGGTCATAGTAGCTTTTTTTCTTGTGAGCAGTGTAGTGACTCGTTTTATCTTTCTTTATTCTTGTAAGAGCCATGCCCAACTAATAATCGAAAAAAAAGCAAAAATTATAGTGGCTTCAAAAATTATTTGGAGTTTTTCTCCAGAGATACAACAGGTACATTTAATTGGTTTCTACAGATAAGGGCTTTGAAAAACAGAGTACTTAGCACAATGGTGACTACAATAATAGGGACAAACTAGACGATATGTGACTAGTCTAATCTGTGACTGCAATAATAGGGACAAACAAGATGATATGTGATTTAGGTCCTGTTCTATTTCGCGTTTTCTAAAATTTAGCTAAAACCTTACATCTCCTTACAGTTTCTTACATCTTCTTGCAGCTCCTCACAGCCTTAACATAATCCTTACATCTTCTTACATCTCCTTACATGTTCATACATCTTCTTACATCTCATAGATTTTCTATAACATTCATTTATTTTAGTTACAGAAATATGTATATTTTTTAAATTATACTACCAATATACAAAATTTATAAATATCTTATGAACACGACATTTACATAAACATAAAAACATAATATAATGACGTAAATTATATTTGAGTTTCGAGATGAAATATATATTATTATAGATGACCATATATTTATTTATATTTAAAATTATTTACTTAAAATAGGAATTTATTTGAAGAGTTGTATTCAATTTTGTCAAAAAAGTTTTTTTTTTTGGTTATACTTTGCTTATTCGATCAAAGTAATGTTCATATAAAAAATCTTAGATGAAATTTTATTCACCAAATTTATGGGGATTAATATGTTTTATTGTTGTGTAATTAAATTAATTAATTGTTTATTTTTAAAAAAGTATATTATTTTAATATTATTATTTTTCATCCAAAACGTTCATTGTAAAATAAATTATGCTATGCAGCTCTTCAACAATTCAACGACTCCTTACATCCATCCTTACAACTCCTTACAACTTCTTACATCTTCTTACAACTCCTTACATTTCCTTACAGCTCCTTATATCTCCTTACATCTCCTTACATCTTCTTACAACTTCTTATAGCTCCTTACATCTCCTTATATCTATCTATCTATTTATCTAAAATGCGAAATAGAACAGGCCCTTAATATGTAATTACCAAAATTCATTCCTGACAACACCAAGAACTAAAAGATTCATTCTATCAAAAAAAAAGGGACTAATAGATCCATCTCAGATATGTGAGCAATCTAATCAGTAATATAAAAATTATGCATAAAACTTTTTAATAATCTTACAACGGCTTATACCTATCTTCATAGCTTCTTACATCTTACATCTTCTTATAGCTTCTTATTATTCTCACAACTCCTTACAACTTTTTACAACTTTTTACATTTTCTTATAATTTATAGTTGTTTCTTATTGCAAAACAGAATAGACCCTTATAGTTCTTACAACTCCTTATAACTTTTTACAATATTTAACAACTTCTTACATTTTCTTACCACTTATTATTGCATATTATTGCAAAAAGAACACGTCACAAATTGAATTCAAGGTAAACGCAATGATTTTCCCGATAAGTTATAATTTGCGAGTAAAGTTGAAGGGCACTTACGGAATAATTAGTGTTTATGAAGGTCTATAAGCCTTTTAAATGAGTGGCATAAGTTATAATTTGCGAGTAAAGTTGAAGGGCACTTACGGAATGGCAAAAATGAAATGTTGATAGTTAGGTTAAAACGTTAACAAGTTTGACGTTTCACAAACGCTATGTTAAATGCCTCTATACACACTACTTCACCAAGCACTCAAAATCTTAGCAATAAAGTTGGGCACCATTAAAAATGCTAGACGGTGGTCTAAACATTGTTGTTGAATAGGGTTTAGTAAAAGAGGATGAAGTTGAGTCGTTGGGCTGATTTCATGAGATTTGGAGATGTAAATCATGCCGTATTTGCTCCCGTGAGCGCCTGATGCTGGTAGATTATGCGTGTGGTTTTTGATCATGATAGAGTGTTCTGATGGAGACAGTGCCGCATGACGGTCATGTGAGAGTAATTTCCAAATCCAATATTTTTAATGGGATACAAGTCAATGGGCATGATATTCATCAAATACTTTGGCTCAAATGATGCACCTCATAAAGTTACTCTTTTGGCCCTCCTAAAGATCGTTTGATATAAGTTCAATTATTCTATAAAACAATTACAAAAATACTTGAATAAATAAAACAATTACAAAAATACTTGAATAACCAAAATTTATATAATAAAGTGTCATAAAAAGGGAATAGAATGTATAAAATCGGATTCAACAAATACCCTTCCATTTAGATTTTACTTGTCATTGAATAAAATCTAAAAAATAAGAAATTAAAAATCGCAATTCACTTTCGAAGGAATGACGGTTGTATTTAGCATATGCAAAAAGAAGAGAAAAAAGAAAATCTTTTAAGACTTTTTCAAGAATATACAAGGGAGAAAATGTACACCGTCCAACTTACCACATCAAACCTAGGCAGTTTTATTTATTTTTGAAAATTTGCGCTAGTTTGCTTGAGCTCATATTTGCGGTTTAGTATTTGAGTCTTTGCAAATCAAGAAGGCCAAGCCAAAACTTCTTTATTCTTGACCCAACCAAAGTTTCTAATAAAGAGAAATAATAAAATGTTAGAATAGAATTCATGTTTTAATTTCTCTATTATTTCCCTCCAAAGTTCAAAAATAAAAATTTGATCTGTTCATAAAATTGGAAGGGATAATAGTATCCCTTAAAATCCTCCTAGTAGTCAAAGTCGACCAATATGCAATACGCTACCTCCTCTTCCCTTCTTCATTGCTTCTCCTTTTGGTGAGAATAGACATAGCTAGGGCTCTTTCTTCCAAGCCCTAAATCTTTTAAGTATTAGGTTTGACGCATTGCTTTTTCCTTGATTAAATCTTTTAATATCTTTTTATGAACTAAAGTTTTAGACTTTTGGTTGCTCAAAGAAGAAAATTCTCCCTCTTGTTCACCCATCTCAATCTTTAAGGTTAAAACTTGAACTTCTCTCCAAAACTCTCTTGAGGGGCTTTCCTAGGATTTATTGGATTTTAGACGTAATGTTGGCTGTGATGAATTATTTCTAATTGACTTTGTGAAGTTTCTTGAGCAGATATCATGATTTCAAGCGTGGTATATGAGTTTTGAAAAGACTGGAAGCTGAATCTGCTTTGACCCAGCTTTGAGGAATAAACTGGGATTATGTACGGATGTAAAGGAAGGCATCTAAGAGAGTTCCCTAGATCCAAATCAAGTTCAAGGTACTAGTCAAGCCAAGGCAGACCAAGGTAAGCAAGCATTGATGCACCAGATTCACTCCTTGTTCTCCAGTTCAAATCCAAAGCTGAGCTTAGTTTTGGATGACATGATCCTTGGAGTTTCCAGACATCCTATGGGAAAGTTGTACTTTATTGGAATCCCTCAGATGTCTAGTTTTTCTGAGGAAGCTCAATGTTGTCCTAAGTACTAGCATTTTGTTGGTCCAAACAGTGAAGGTATGCTATGGCAATCCCATTCTGCTCGGGTTGAAAAATTAGGTGGAATCACCAGCTAAAACTTGATTTACGACCAGTATTTTTGCTCAAGATGGTAGCCGAACCACTATTTTTGCTCAAGACGGTAGCCAACACCCTAAGGTATTAAACCATGAAGACAATTCAAGATCATGACAAGTTCCTCATCGTGATTCAGCTGCATCTTGCCAATCATTGTAGTTTGGACTCTTTTCTAACCCAGTTCAAGTTTATGGTTGGTTCTCTCACCTAAACCTGATTTAGGGATGATTTTTCTATTTGGGATGCTTATGAACATCCTAAGGAAGCTAGCCACGCATGAAAATCATTTCTAAGTCAAGTATAGCTTAGGGAACCAGCTTGGTCATTTTCAGTGTTAATATGGGTTACTTAAGTCTAAAATGAGCTATTTTAACTTTGCTGTGATCTTCGTTAGTACATAGGGTTTGAAGCTACCTACTTGCTTCCCTCGTAGTTTAGAAACATCATCATGACTTCTTGTGCAACTTTGGAAGACAGTTTCACCAGTCGAAGATGAGATCGACATCCGCTTGCATATGTATTGGCCAGTTGAAAAGGGAGTCATTTCAACAGCCATTTTCTTTTCTCCCATGTGCAAGTTGCTTACTTAATAGTTAATTAAGTATGTTCAAGCTTTAGTTTAGACCTGACAGCATGTATTTACTAGACTTACACTTTATAATTAGCTTAAGTTAAGCATGTTTTATATTTGAGTTCAGTTAGGCATGTTGAAGGTTTCCTAATCATTAAGGAACCTGGCTACTCGCTTGGTTGCTTAGAGAACATGTATATAAGCTTGCTTGGCTGTTTATTGTAACCAGATTTCATGAATGAAAAATCTTTTCTTTGTGTTCTAAACACACTCCTTTAAATCTCATCTAAACAATCTATTTGCTTGCTTGTTTGGGTGGATTCCTTTAATCTGGGTGGTGAGGCCTTTAGAGTTTAGAGGGTGGATTCCTTTCATCTATCTTGGGTGGTGGCTTGTTTTTTTATCCCTTGCATATCCTCAGTTTCAAACCAAACTCCATTGTTGCTACTTCAATCAAGTTCAGTGAGATTGCAAAAGGTTCACTTGCTGAATTTTTCCTTAAGCTCACGCATCAAAGTGGTATCAGAGCTAAACATAGTGAGTGTTTTCTTACTGTTTTATTGATTTGTGACCTTTCGATATTCCTAAACCACATTTCCTGAAGCTACAAAGAACCATAAACAGCCCAAACATAAATCCAGCTAGAAAAGAACCTAAAACAGCCTCTACTGATTTCTCCTCCATGTTCAAGGAGGAAGAAAGTAATACCCCCTAACCTAAGGTCCCTAGAGGAATTAGTATTGAAGAAGCCCATGAGTTGGATCGGCGAAATGCCACTCACCAACTTTAACAAAACTTTCAAAATTGATCCACAGAAGTAGCCATCATTTCCGCTAGATTCCAAGAAGTTTTAGCTAGCTCGAGACTTGACCCTGGAGGAGGAAGGAGAAGAGACTGTGGTTCCCAAAGGGGTAATTCCCCTTCCACTCAGTGATCTTCTTCTGAAGATGATGAGTCTTTAAAGAGGAGAAGGAGACCTCCTCAGCAACCTACTGATGACTTGTGGGACATGAAATTTGGTCCAAATTGAAGAAACTAATACGTAAGAGGTTTTTACCTAACAACCACAGAATTATCTTTATCTAAAGGTCACCTCTTTGAGCGAAGGAAGCATGAGTGTTGAAGAGTACATAAGAGACTTTGAGCAACTCTAAATTAGGAGTGGCTTAGAAAGGAAAACCAAGCACACCATGGCTAGGTTTCTAAGAGGCCTTGATCCCAACCTTGCTTAGAAGGTTGAGCTGCAATCTTGCTGAACTTTTGAGAATGTGTGTAAGCTGGCCATAAAGGTTGCAAAAAGCTCCAAGAACAATTGATCATTCTTTGGTTCCTACTCATGGCTAAGCACATAAGTCAAACCCTTTGCTCATCCTAAGCCCGAGACTGCCTCAAAAGAAGATAAGAGCGAAGACAAATGTAAGGGGATTGTTAAAAAGTTCCCTAATAAGCTTGATGGTAAGAGATACTTTAGATGTCAATTGTATAGTCACTTTCAAGCTGACTGCCCCAACACAAGAGCACTCACCTTCAGAGAGATTGAGGAGATCGACCATATTCACTTAGAAACATGTCAAAAAGAAAATGAATTGGAGAAGTAACCTACTGTCCTAACTCCTAATCTAGGAGAAATGCTTGTACTTAGAAGGATATTGCATACCATGGAGGGACCCCAAGAGAAAAACCAAAGAGAACATATTTTTCACTCACGTTGTACCATCAAAGGCAAGATTTGTAGTTTGATCATTGAGGAAGGTAGTTATACCCAAGTGGTTTCTGTCCATTTGATTGATAAACTTAGACTACCTATTGTCCAACACCTACAACCCTATTCACTTTAGTGGTTTAAGAAAAGAAATGAAGTGCATGTGTCTAAACAAGTCTTGATTGCTAACTCCACTAGTAACTTTAAGGACGAAGTGCTTTGTGATATATTACCTATGGATGCATGTCATATGTTACTTGGTGGGCCTTGACAGTTTGATAAAAGTACTATTCATCATGGAAAGACCAATACCTACTCCTTTAAAGTCAAAGGCCATAGTTATACTTTGGCTCCTTTGTCCTTAAGTCAAGTCCAGCTTAATATTAGAATAAATGGGGAGGGAAACACAACTGAGAAAACCATATTTCTGAGTGAAACACGGGTTGAGAGCTCTATAAGCAATGTTAAAATAGTTTATGCCTTGCTTGTGTTAGAAAAAAGAGAGGAAGAGACACCCTTACACCCTTTATCTCAGCCTCTTATTCAAGATTTTGAGGATGTCTTTCATGCTAATTTGCCCCTAGTAGTACCTTCACTTAGAGGTATTGAACACCATATTAACCTACTTCCTGGAGCAACATGACCAAACAAACTAGCTTGTAGATGTAACCCCACTAACACTAAGGAACTTCAAAGGTAAGTTCAAGAACTTATTGATATGGGAATACATTAGAGAAAGCATGAGTCCATGTTTTGTCCTGACATTACTTGTTCTTAAGAAAGATGGAACTATGAGAATATGTGTGGATAGCCATGCTATTAAGAATATTACAATCAAGTGTAGGTAACCCATTCCAAGACTTGATGATATGTTAGATAAGTTACAGGGTTCTAAGGTCTTTTTCAAGATTGATTTGAGAAGTACATACCATCAGATTAGGATAAGGGGTGGTAAGTAGAAAACAACCTTTAAAACAAAGCAAGGGTTGTATGAATGACTTATCATGCCATTTGGTTTATCTAATGTCCCTAATACTTTCATGAAATTAACGAATGATGCCTTTAAACCCTTCATTAGTCACTTTGTTGCGGTATACTTTGATGCTATTCTAATTTATAGCTAGAGCGAGAGAGGTCACAAGGAGCAGTTAAGTGAAGTATTTGAGATTCTAAGAGGGCAGAAACTTTATACTAAGATAAAGAAGTGTGAGTTTTTCACTCCACAGTCACTTTCCTTGGCTATATGGTTTAAGCCAAAGGTATTCAAGTTGATCAAAGCAAGGTTTAAGCAATCCAAACCTGGCCTTAACCCAAGACAATCACATAGGTTAGAAGTTTTCATGGTTTGGTTTCCTTTTACAGGATGTTCATTAGAGATTTTAGCTTAGTCATAGTCCCTATTATTGAGCGCATAAAGAAAGGAGCTTATGAATGGTCCAAGGCTGCTCAGAAAGCTTTTGCAGACATCAAACAGAAGCTACACCAATCACCAGTCTTGGCCTTTCCAAACTTTGAAGATCTATTTGAGCTTGAATGTGGTGCAAGTCAAGTTGGGGCATGAACTATCCCAATCCAATCCAAGATGCCAAATTACCTACTTTAGTGTCAAACTTAATGGTTCTAGATGCAAGCACAGCACATATGACAAAGAATTCTATGCTATTGTGAGGATTTTAACTCATTGGCATCACTACCTCAAGCCTAGACCTTTTGTGTTGCATTCAGGCCATCAAGCACCCAAATACATCAATGGTTAGCACAAGTTGAATCTTAGACATTCTAAATGGGTGGAGTTTCTACACTCATCCAACTTGCAAACACAAGAGTGGAAAACAGAATATGGTTGTGGATGCCCTTTTCAAAAGGTATACCTTATTTTCTATTTTGGAAGCTAAGTTGCTTAGATTTCATTCTAAGAGATTTATAAGGAGGATCTAGATTTCCATCTCTTGATTAAGGAAGTTCCTAAAGACAATCCCTATACCATCCAAAGAGGGCTACCTATTCAGAAACAACAAGCTTTGCATTCCTAAGTGTTCTTTGAGAGAGCTACCAGTTCGAAAAGTTCATGGTGGTGCTCTAGCCGGCCATTTTAGCCTGAACAATACTATTGATATTCTGAAGGAGCATACTACTGGCCTAAGATGGGAGTAGATGTTGACAAGATTATTTCAGCTTGCTCTATTTGCCACAAAGCTAAAAGCTAATTCCACTATGGCTTATACACCCCACTGTCCGTACCATTAAGGCTTTATAATAATGTAACTATGGATTTTATTGTGGCTCTTCTTAGGACTTAAAGAGGGAAGGATGAAATTATTGTAGTTGTGAATAGATTTTCCAAGATGCTCACTTTGTTCCATGCCATAAGACTGTTGATGCAGGTATATTACCAAGATCTACTTCAAAGAGATTATTAAGCTCCATGGTGTGCCTAAAACCATTGTTTGTGATTGACACTGCAAGTTTCTGTCCCACTTATGAGGAGTTTGTGGAAGCTATTAGGCACTAAAATGTTATTTAGTACAGCCTATCATCCACAAACTGATGGCCAAATAGAGGTAGCTATTCGTTTGGAAATAAGCTTTGAATTTATACCTCAAGCAAACAGTTTATGGCCGTGTGCTTGGGGTGTCATTCACTGAGAACAAGGATTTAGGATACCTAACTTAGTGATCAGGTTGAATCTAGAGAGGTGAAAAGTAAGTTTGAGAGAGAAGGGAGCAAAGACTAGCCAAAATAGTGGCCTAAAATTCAATAGGAGAAGGAATTGGGTCGAGGGATTAGTCACTAGTGGCTACTTATTTATGCCAGGCATGGGTTCCTGAACCTGGCTTAATGTACGAGTGATCATAAGGGGGTCATTGGCTCAATTAGGGCCACCCAAATGTCCTGTCGGAGAGTAAGGTAACCTTAATCCACAAGCCCAGCTATTTTCACGGGGACTTGAAGATTAACGTTGAAGATGGCCAATTTGTACCTAACAAGGCTTTGGGTTATTTTCATACCTAAAGCTTAGTCTCTCTTCTTCTATCCACTAGGGCGAATACCACCTCTTGGTGTGGTGATTCACCTTAAGTATTGGATGAAATGTCCTTTTGGACATTTCAACAAACACTTGGTGGGTAGAGGGAGAGACCCTTAAATAACTTGGAAATTAAAGCAATAAAAGATCACACTAAGCTTATTATGCCATCCTAGCTCCTAATCCCCAACACAAGTTGAGGAAAACTACTTACTAATCAACATTGTAACAATCCAACAATGAAAAACAAGCATGATCAAGCAAGCTAAGCAAAACTAAGTACAGAGGAAAAAAGAGAGGGAAAGAAGAACAAACTTAAATTAAAGGAATGGAGAATGAAAGTCTTCAAAATCTTCAATCAACAACGACCTAAGAACACTAATGTTGCCTCAACCCTATATCAAACCTAGAAAGTGTTTAACATGCTTTTTATAAGAGGAATTAAGCATAATCCCCAAATTAGGCAAAACAGGATATTTATAGGCTAAAAATATGTGAAAGTGCGACAATGGTCGCCAGGGTGATGACCTGACAATGCCCTGGTGACAGGCTGTCGCGACGGTGACGGCCAACTGTTGCCACCCCCTGGAACTAGGGCTGCTCTTGTAGGCAGGCAACGATAGGTTATCGACTGTGCGATGGCTGTCACCTATCCTGTGCCTTTGAATCCTCATTGTTTCTTGCTCTCTTGCTCCCCTCGGGCCTTTGTGTGACCGTCTTTACTCTTGCATTGTCTTTTTCCCATGTATTAGTTGCCCCTCTTCCAAAAAATACCTGCAAAAAGTCAGAAAGGAATTAAACAAGGCAATGACCTAGGAGGAGACAAAACTTGATCAAATCCCTTTAAATAAAAGGACAATTAGGAGAGATGAACCAAAAAGGGGATAAGGGATTAATCAAAATTGAAGTCTATGAACTCCCCCATGCTTAGCTCTTGCTTTTCTCAAGCAAGCTTGGCTTGACACCACATTAATGGGAAAATCGATCCCTTAAGCACCCTTCTTAAGCATGGCAATAAAGGGCAACCAACAAGCTAAGCCACACAATTAAGAAGTAACAAAGATGAGGAAAGGGAGCAAGATAGACATGAAACTCCCTAGGGATCACCTCGTCTAAAAGCGCATGCCAAGACTAAGTGAGATGCTCGTGGCAAGAAAGGAGTTGGCTTGCTATTGGTGGGTAAAAGAGACCGGGGAGAGCCTCACTGTATGGTTCAGTGGAACTCTCCTCTCCAAGCATTTAAATATGTTCATGTATACTTTCATACTCGACCAATCATGCAAAAACCATAGGCTTGGAAGGATCCTCATCCTCCACCACTTGGAGAAAAAATACACACATTTTGATCAAGAGGGCTTTGAAAGGGTTGAAATGAGGTTCTTTGGTAAGGATGAGGATGGGAAGATCTTTTAGGATAGGTGGAGGTAAATAGCCTTAGGGTTAGGGAGAAAAAACACTTTCCACAATTAAAAAATGGAAGCAAAATATTACTTCACACCCACAATCCACTTTAAACACTTAAAGAGGGAGTCGATTCAGTTTGGAATGCAAATCATTGTGCCAAGCATCTTATTTATACAATATTTCTCTTTTTTTCTTTTTGCATGCGAAAAGGCTTGCTCTTCTCTTTTTTTTCTTGCACTTTTATTCCAAAAGTTTTCTTATTTCATTTTCTTCTTTCTTTTTCTTTCTTTTCTTCGAGCAAACTTTAAATAAGGAACTTAATGCTAGGCACTTAGTCAAGGATATTCCGGCTTCCATTCTTTCCCTTTTCAAACACAAATTTACCACAACATACATATACCCAAAGATGTACCAACTCAAAAAAGCAAACCCCTACAATTATAAAAAGTGTTGCTCCACTAACCTCTATGGCATGAGGGTAGGAAATGTAGATAGGCCAAGGGTGAAATGAGTGTGAAAACAACAAAGACGGGCGAGGCTCAATGTAGGCAAGCAAAAGTGGTCTCAACATTATTTAGGTGGCTTTTTTAGGCTATGCGACGTAAAATAACAGGGTATGCCTCAATCATATCAAAAGGTGCATATTGCCTAACAAGATTTTGGACAGTACTAAGCCAAGTTCTAGCATTGCAATCAAGGGTGAGCTGCACAAGAAGAAGAGAAAGAACCACTAAAAATAAGGGGTCACACGAAGGCTCAAAACTTATAGGCCAAGTCACCCCGGTGATATCTAGTTACCTTATGATCAACCACTAGCTAAGCCCCTCCAAGTTAAGACAAAAGAGCCTCAAAACCTAAAGCATGCACATGAGAGAAAATGGCCACCAAAGGGAGCTCACATCACCATGCTCCAGCAACCAAAGCAAATACCATAACCCGAGTATGTAACCAAGCTTATCGGTTAACATTTACACCATATATTCACATCATAGAAGGCATCTTTTTTTTTTCCCCAAAAGTTTTCAATTTTTTTGATTTTTTTCCAGAAAAGGGAGATCAATAAGAAGGAAATGAAGGGTAGGGTAAGAAATGTGCCTTGCAAGCCCCATGATGCCCTTCTTAGCACTGCTCCTCGAGATCAAAAAAGAAAACAAACATATACAATGCAATATAAGAATCTACATGCTCTAAACTACATGCTCTACATATGCAAGTCCTAAGTGTGCAATGATTCCTAAAATGCAACTAAATGGGTTACCTATCCTAGGAGACTATTATTTACACGCATAAACACCTCCCAATGTAACCAATCACCAATTGCATAACTATACAAACCAACCAACGCAACAATCATCATAGTCCCAAGAAATGCCCCCCAATGATAATAAGAAAAACCCATTTCAAAACCAAAGACTCTTGCACCATATGATCCCTCTAACACATGAGATTGCTAGCTCACCCCTCATGCTTGAGATTTGCATTGTCTCCAATGTATAATCATCTAAGCAGAGCAAGGAGAGGAGTTATAAACCATCAATAAGGGCTAGGGGGCCACTAAGCCTCCAATGGGTGATGGGTAGGGCCAACCGTGGTGCGCGTATACGTAGTAGAAATGGTGCTCCAAGTTTTATTGCCGATGATCAAACTACATTTCCCTGCGGAGTAACTCTTATTGATCTTGAGCATTTTTCGGTTGATGCTCATCAATCACATCGAGCCTCAAGTTGAGGTGAGGGAAATGATCATGTATGTACTCGTCAAAATGGGCTTCATTAAAGCCCAAAGACCCCACCTCAGTGTGGCTCTTAGTCAAAGGGGGCTCGTACCTTTCCTCCTCAAGGGGAGTGTTTTGGGCCCCCGAACTCCCAGCACCTCCATCACTACTACCGACATTCCCTCCTTGGGGTGGAGGTTCATCTTTATCTATCTCAAATCAATTTCATCATCATACACCTAATTAGAGGAGTTAGAACAAGTGGTTTTAGTGGGGTTTGGGTGGGGAAAAAGACGTCTACCTTGGTGGTTGACAAAAACACAAACACCTTTAATTTTGAATATCTCCGTGTTAATACAAGTGGCTAAATCTAGCCGCTCCCCTTGGAACAATGAAGTCAGCCACCTGATTAGAGGCTCCAACTCCCAAGCATATGTGATAGCTGAAACAATGCTATCATAGGCAATAGGAGATTTAGGAGTGGAGGCTTGAGAGACTAACTGATAGAGGATGAAAGCCCCCGTATCAAAACTTTCATCATTGAGGATACACCATAAGAGAAAACTTTGTTAATCTAGCTTTGTTTTGGCTCTCATGCCTTATGAAGATAGTGTTGGCTATGAATCGATGAAGATATCAGAGGATGCGGTTGCAAATAGAAGTGGCCTTGGAGCCATTAGTGCTACAGGCTACATAACTCCCAAATTATCGGTAAGTCAAAAATCATGCATTATTTTAATAATTATTTTGATTATATTATATATATTATTTCATCTAATTTACTTTATTTTATATATTTTTCAGGTTAAGCGTTAATAAAATAAAGAGGAGAAGAGAAGACATCAAAGTTCGGATTTTACACGCTAAGCTATCAAGTCGGTCCAAAAATAATGATTTATGGAAAAATATTATTTCCATAATAATTTATTTGGGCTATGGTTACAAAATTATTACTCATAATTGAAGAAAAACTAGAAGACTTGGAAGAGAAGGGTCTAGAAAAGAAAACCCTAGTAGCTAGTATTATAAAAACCTCACGCCTTCTCCTCATAAATTACACCACAAACACACCACGCTTACACCACAAACACACCACGCCTCCCCCTCTTCTCAAACCTTCATGCCAAACCCATTCACCAAGAGATCACCTTCATCACCATTAAAGTCATCATCATCAACATCTTCTCCGATATCACAATCTTCATCATCCTCAACTATCATCATCTCACATAGTATTATTCTGTTGCATTTACTTTATTTTATTTTTTATTAGTTTAGTTTAGTGCTAAACATGAAATCTTTGGTTAATTATTGTAATTTAATTTACAATATGTGTGAGTAAATTTTATGTACTTAGTATAATCTATTTGAAACCATGCTAAATTAATTATTTTGAAATAAGTTTTATACTTTATCGCCTAGTTGATTTTTATTCATATTTCTATAACGATTAGTACTTATTGTTTATGATATTCGTGTTATATTAATTAGAATGCATGCTAGTTAGTTTAATACGAATTTATATGATAGTTTAAAAGGCTTTAATATGTAAAAGTTATAGTCTTTTAGGCATTAGTATCACCCTAATTAATCATAGATGGCTCAAACCCATCTCTTTTAATTGGATAATCGTTATAGATCTTTGTTAAATTAATTTACTAGTAAATTAGTTACAAGACATTAGATGATGTTTTTCTAATATGTAATGCTCTGGTTTGATTAAATTCTAGCGCTGGTGTGAGGGTTATCAAAATTAGTAGGGTTTATATTAGGACTGGACCTAAATAAGCTATAATATAAGGAAAAACAGGAAAGATTCACTGGTAGGTGTCTTCTACAGTCTAACTCATAGATAAATCGATTTAGGTGTTGATGATAAATATTAATTTGCATGGTAGATATAAATTTGGTATCTTTGGTAATTATTTATTGCTTTTTAGTTAATTTGTTTAGTTTATCAATTTTAATTCTTAAATTTATAAGCTTTAATATAAATTTCATTTACCCCCCCAAAAGAGTAGTCTTTTAGGAGTGTCTTGGTAATATTAGATCAGTTAGATTTTGACTTTTAGTGTGATTATAATTTTCAGATTTAATTTCTATTTTGTTTTGTAATTTATTCACCAGTTTGTTAGAAATTAGGTTAAAAATAGTTTCTTTTGTATTTTTTCATATTTTAGTTCATTTTAGGGCTTATATAGTGTCCTATTCTGCCTCTATTTAATTTCGAAATTTGTGAAAACTAGTTGATAATTTTTCAGAATTATTTCATAAATTGGATATGTGCAGGTTTTTATTTTAATAAATCTGAAAATTACTTTTTTAATTTTTATTTTATCTTTTTAGTGTTTTGTTAAGTCCAGAAAATTATATTCTAGGTCCATTTTGTTATTTATTTTCGTATTTATATTTGTGCAGTTTATTCTTTCTCTAATTTCAGATTTTATTTTCTGTTTTAATTTTCTGTAGTTAATTTTCTGTTTTAATTTTTCTGAATTATTTTACATATAATTTTGCAGTTATAAGGTTATAAACTTGCAGAATATTAATTTGGATTACTTTCTATAATTGTTAATATTAATTTTCTGCTTGTTATTTTCTGTTTTAATTTTAAGTCTAATATTGTGTTATTATTTATTTTTTAATTTTTTAGATTATTTAGGATAGCTATTTACTGCTTTATTTCCAGAATTAAATTTAGAATATTTAGGAGCAATATTAAGTGTTTTTCCAAATTTTTCCTTATTAAATTTGATTTGTTTTGGTAATGCAAAGAGAAAGAAAAATAAATTAGAGTAGTAAATTTAATTGGATTTAAACTAGCTATTATCATAATCTTTCCTCGTGGGATCGATCCCTACTTTTCTGTACTGTAAATATTATTTATAAATTAAAATAGTGGTTTAATTTGTAACTCTATGACAGGCTCTACAAATTTTGGCACTGTTGCTGGGAAAAAGAAAATAAAATCGTTAGTTTACTTCTATTTAATTTTACTACTTTTATTGTTTTGTTTTAACTCTAGTATTTTATTTTTGTTGTTGCCTTTAATTTATGAAATTGAGAAGTGGTATTGAGATTGGAGAGGACAAGGAGCAAACTTTGGAAGTTAAAAACAAAGAAGGTGATCCTGAACCAATAACTCTTAAAACTAAAGTGGTAAGAATGCCTACTCTTCGAAAACTTACTGCCCCTAATCTAAAAGCCCAACCTTTGTCCATTATTTATGCTACATTAGATAAACCACTAAAACTGAACTTTGGATTCATCAATCTGCTACCCAAATTTCATGGATTAGCTGGTGAGGACCCATACCATCATATTCGTGAATTCCTTATCACATGCTCTGCTATGGTGCCTGAGGGGATTCCTGAAGACCAAATTAGGTTGAGAGCCTTTCCTTTTTCTTTGCTTGGTAATGCTAAAGATTAGTTATATTACATGCCTGCTAGATCATTCTCTACATGGACTACATTGCATAAATTATTTTTAGAGAAATGTTTTCCGGCATCCCGAATTGGATCAATTAGGAAGGAAATATGTGATATCAAATAAATGAGTGGGGAAACTTTTTATGAGTACTGGGAAAGATTTAATAATCTGTGTACTAGTTGTCCCCAACATCAAATAACTGAACAGTTGTTGATTTAATACTTTTATGAAGGGTTGCTTCCTATGGATCGTAATATGGTTAATGCTGCTAGTGGGAGGCCCTAGTTAATAAGACTCCGACAGAGGCGAGAGATTTATTCAATTTGATGGCCCAAAATACTCAGCAATTTGGTCCTAGGGAGTCACAAATTAAAAGGGTTAATGAGATTGGCTCTAGTTCATCTACAGAAAGTCAGTTATCTCACATCACTGCTATGTTAAACAAGATAGTTACTGGGGGAGTACAAAAAGCAGTCATATGTGGAATTTGTTGTCTAGAAGGGCACCCTACTGATGCATGTCCTACACTTTAAGGAGAGAATATTAATGCTGTCTATTCTAACCAAGGTCAAAGAAGGTATGACCCATATTCTAACACCTATAATGAAGAATGGAGAAACCACCCTAACTTTAGGTATGTCCCTAAAACCAACCCAACTGGTTTTGACCAAACATCTCATCAACCTTTTAATTAGGATAGGACCAACTTCCTACTAGAACAAGCCCTTAAGAAGATGGATGATGGGTTCCAAAGTGTGGAGACAACTCTTAAGTAGGTTTAAGAGAGATAGACTACAACTGATACCATAGTTAGCAACTTGCAGGCTCAAATGCAAAATAGGTTGCCATCTCAACCTTACCCTAACCCCAAGGAGAATGTTAGTGCCATGACACTTAGGAGTGGGAAAGAGCTAAAAGAACCTAGGAAGAGTAGAGAAGTAGAGCCTGAGTTAGAAGTCAAAGAAGTTGAACCAGAGTTAGATAAAGATTCTAATCTAACTACTAAGGAAATGGGTGAGAAGAAAAGAGAACCTTTTACGGCAATACCACCCTTTCCTAGTAGGTTTTGGAGCCCTACTTCTAAGTGAATGAGGCTAACCAAGAGATCTTAGAGACATTTAGAAAGGTAGAGATCAACATACCCCTCCTTGATGCCATTAAACAGGTGCCTTGCTATGCTAAGTTCTTGAAAGAATTGTGTACTACTAAAAGAAAGTTAGTAGGTAATGAAAAGGTAAGTGTGGGAGAAAATGTGTCTGCAGTTTTTTAAAGGATACTTCCCCCTAAGTGCAAAGACCCAGGTGTGTTTTCTGTTCCTTGTAAAATAGGAAACCTTTACTTCGATAAAGCTATGCTTGACTTGAGTGCTTTCATTAATGTTATGCCTAGGTCTGTTTATGACAAATTGAACTTAGGAGAGTTAAAGAAAACTGGCATAGTGATTCAGTTAGCTGATAGGAGCAGTACTTATCCAGATGGAGTTTTAGAGGATATCTTTGTCCAAGTGAATGAGCTTGTGTCTCCTGCTAATTTTTCTGTGATGAACATGGGTGATGCATGTCATGATATTCCTATCTTGCTTGGTAGGCCATTTTTGAAAACAGTTTGGACTAAAATTAATGTGCATGAAGGAGCATTAACCATAGAATTTGATGGTGAAGTGATTAAATTTAATATTTTTGATGCCATGAGATTTCCTACTGATGTGAATTTTGTGTATGCACTTGATGTTATTAATGAGTTGTCCCAAGATATTTATGACTTGTCTCATGATGATAAATTGTTTACTATGCTTACTAAGAGTCTTAATCATGCTCAGTTTCAAAGAGTGCCCTAACAAGTTAATGATAATCTAGTTGATGTGATAGGGTCTTTATTCCACTTGCAAGTGCATAATGGGCCTAACAAGCTTGAATTGCCTGAAAATCATGATAAATTACTTCCCTCTAGCATTTCACCCTCTAAACTAGAATTGAAACCTTTACCTGATAATTTGAAGTATGCTTATTTGGGGGGATAATGAGACTTTGCCTATCATCATCTCTAGTGCACTTACCCTTGACCAAGAAAAAAAACTTGTTGAGGTGCTTAGAGATCATAACAAAGCAATAGGGTGGACTTTAGTAGACCTCAAGGGACGTAGCCCTACTTTATGCTCACATAAGATCACATTAGAGAAAGATGCTAAGCCTAAAAGGGATCCTCAGAGGAGACTTAATCCACCTATGATAGAGGTAGCCCATAAAGAAATTCTTAAGTGGTTAGATGCTGGAGTGATATACCCTATAGCTGATTCCGAGTGGGTTAGTCTTATACATGTAGTTCCTAAAAAGGGAGGGGCAACTATAGTGCAAAACAAGGAAGGTGAACTAGTACCTACTAGAGTTCAAAGTGGTTAGAGAGTGTGTATTGACTATAGAAAACTAAACAAAGCCACTAAGAAAGATCATTTTCCCTTGCCTTTTATGGATCAAATGTTAGAAAGATTAGCTGGTAGATCACACTATTGTTTTCTAGATGGATATTCAGGCTACATTCAAGTCCCTATAGCTCCTGAGGACCAGGAAAAGACAACCTTTACCTGTCCTTTTGGCACTTATGCTTTTAGACGTATGCTTTTTGGTCTATGTAATGCACTTGCTACTTTCCAGAGATGCATGATGAGTATTTTTTCTGATTTTATCACTAAGATTATGGAAGTTTTCATAGATGATTTTACTGTGTATGGTGATTCATTTGATGAGTGCTTGCATCATATCACATTAGTGCTTAGGTGTTGCATTGATATTAATTTAGTACTTAATTTTGAAAAGTGTCATTTTATGGTGGAGCATGGGGTAGTACTTAGACATGTAGTGTTATCGAGGGGATTAGAGGTAGATAAAGCAAAAGTTGACATCATTCAGTCTTTACCCCATCCTAGGTGTGTCAAGGATGTGAGATCATTCTTAGGGCATGTAGGGTTCTATAGGAGGTTTATCAAAGATTTTTCTAAGATTACTTCTCCTTTATGTACCTTGCTTGCAAAGGATGCTTCATTTGATTTTAATGATGATTGTATGAGGGCTTTTGATCAGTTGAAGTTGAAATTGACTACTTCACCTATTGTACAACCCCCAAATTGGGCCTTACCTTTTGAGTTAATGTGTGATGCCAGTGATAAGGTAGTGGGGGCAGTTTTAGGTCAAAGAGTTAGGAAAGTACCTCATGCGATTTATTGTGCTTCTAGAACTCTTGACTCTGTACAGTGTAACTACACCACTACAGAAAAGGAGATGTATGCTGTTGTTTTTGCTCTTGAAAAGTTCCATCCTTACTTGTTGGGTGTGAAAGTTGCTATTTACTCTGATGATTCTGCTCTTAAACATCTGCTAGAAAAGAAAGATTCAAAGCCCAGATTTATTAGATGGATGTTACTATTGTAAGAATTTCAATTGGAAATTAAAGATAAACCTGAAGCTGAGAACTTAGTTGCTAACCATCTTAGGAGGTTAGAAACGGGGGAAAGGGGTGGTTCTTTTAGTGATTGTTTTTCTGACGAGACTTTGTATGCTATCAGTAGTAGATTACCTTGGTACGCTGATATTGTGAATTACATAATCACCACAACTTTTCTCGTGATGCTTATGATTTTTGTAAAAGAAGTGAAGCATGCCAAAAGATTGGAAATTTATCAAGAAGGAATCAAATGCCTTTATATAATGTTTATGTTTGTGAAATTTTTGATGTGTGGGGTATTGATTTCTTGGGACCCTTCCCCCATTCTTTTGGGTATACTTACATTCTTGTACTTGTTGACTATGTGCCAAATGGGTAAAAGCTGTAGCTACTAGACCTGATGATGCTAAAACTATGATGAAATATATTAAATCTCTCATTCTGCATAAACATAGAGTACCAAGAGCAATCGTCAGTGATAGGGGGACTCATTTTTATAACAGAACTTTTGGTGCCTTGTTAACCAAATATCATGTGACTCATAAGGGATCTACTAGTTATCACCCCCAAACAAATGTCCAAGTTGAAATCTCTAATAAAGAAATCAAGGGCATACTTGAAAAAGTAGTTAGGCCAGATAGGAAAGATTGGAGTCTTAGGCTAGATGAGGCTCTTTAGGCTTATAGGACTGCATACAAGACCCCTATTGGTATATCACCTTATAGGTTAGTCTTTGGAAAGCCATGTCATGATCCTGTTGAGATAGAACATAAGTCATATTGGGCTGTGAAACAATGTAATCTTGACTATGAGTTAGCAGGAAAAGAACATAAATTGTAGTTGCAGGAATTAGAGGAGATTTGCTTGGAAGCCTATGACAATTCAGTCATTTACAAAGGTAAAGGCAAAGCATTTCGTGATCCTAAACTTGTCAGAAAAGAATTCAGATAGGTGAGAAAGTATTGTTATTTAATTCAAAACTGAGACTCTTTCCTAGTAAGTTAAATTCAAGATGGCTTGGACCGTTTGAGGTAGTAAAGACTTATCCACATGGTGCTGTTGAGATTAAAAGCTTATCCACTAACAAAATTTTCAAAGTGAATGGACATCGGTTGAAACATTTCAGGGATGGAGAGTACGTGAATTTTATTGAAGAAATTACTCTAGAGGATCCATGAGCTTCATGACGTCGAGCCAATGACTGTAAACAAAGGCGTTGGTTGGGAGGCAACCCAACATTTTTTAGGGAAGTACCCATTTAATTTTACTGTTATCTTCATTATTTCTATCTTTTTGCATGCATTAGGGAAAATGCATGAATTAAGTGTGGAGGGGTGCATCCTGCATTTAGTTCTTGCAATATTTATTCTTAAAAAAAAAGAAAAAAGAATTTTTTTTCCTTATAAATAATGCATGATATGAGTTTATGCTAGGCTTGCTTGCTTTAAAATTTTTTTTTTTTCTTAACTATTTGTAGTTTATTCTTCTATGGGTGAAGACTTCTGAGCATGCTAGCTGCCATTTAGAGAAGTTTGAGTTGATCCTCATATATCTCTTTAATGAGTAACTGTCATGATTATCTATCTTATTTGGTCATGTTATACAGCCGCTTCAGAGGCAATAAAATGACCTAGCCCATTTCCTAGACAATTGCACTAGTAGAATAACTCATTAAAATTATGACTTTTCTTGTCTTATAAAAAAAGGGTGAAAAAAAAAGTTAGATTACCAACATGGATAGTAATAGGTAACTTGGCACCTTTTCCCCTTAAGTTTAGGTCTCAAGTTGAGCCCTATACATTGAGTAACCCATGTTAGGAGAGTCCTGCCCCTTTTTGGGCCGATCAATGACTCGTACCAAACTAACAGTCAAAAAAAAAATAATGACGAGAATAAATTATTTGCTCCAGCACCTCTATTCGGGTGAGTGTGAGACAGGGAGGGTTTAAATTCTAAGACCCTATATGGGCCTCGAATATGTGCGCAAGTGGAGTTTGAAAGATTTAAAAAAAAAAAAAACAGAAGATGAAGAAAAAATATATAAGGCAAGTTTAGAATCAATTTCAATGAGTTATTCTTTCTAGTTCAATTGTCTCTATAGCTATACCGTACTTCAACTTTTCTATCGTAAACTTTTTACGCCTCTTGATCGGTGTATGAATGCTTAAAAGAGATGGCTAGTTATTTTTCTTGTTAGTTTATTAAATAGGTGTTGTGAGGTTGATGAAGAAATTCTTTGATGGTAGTTAGATGTTTAGCAGTTATTAACTTGTTGGAAGGAAAATTGATTAATTTTGAATAAAACTATTTTTAAAGCAAACTAATGCTTATTCTAAATTTTATATTTATGCATAACTTTATAAGAAAGAAAGAAGGTCAGCTTTTAGGTCGCGTCTTAGATTTCTTTGCACGAGGACGTCAAAAGTCTAAGTGTGGGGGAATTTGTTAAGACAAAAATCATACATTATTTTAATAATTATTTTGATTATATTATATATATTACTTCGTCTAATTTACTTTATTTTATATATTTTTCAGGTTAGACGTTAATAAAATAAAGAGGAGAAGAGAAGACGTCGAAGTTTGGATTTTACACGCTAAGCTATCATAATCTCACGTAGTATTATTCTGTTGCTTTTACTTTATTTTATTTTATTTTTAGTTTAGTTTAGTGTTAAATATGAAATCTTTGGTTAATTATTGTAATTTAATTTACAATATGTGTGAGTAAATTTTATGTACTTAGTATAGTCTATTTGAAACCATGCTAAATTAATTATTTTGAAATAAGTTTTATACTTTATCATCTAGTTGATCTTTATTCATGTTTCCATGACGATTAGTATTTATTGTTTATGATATTCGTGTTATATTAATTAGAATGGATACTAGTTAGTTTAATATGAATTCATATGATAGTTTAAAAGGATTGAATACGTAAAAGTTATAGTCTTTTAGGCATTAGTATCACCCTAATTAATCATGTATGGCTCAAACCCATCTCTTTTAATTGGATAATCGTTATTGATCTTTGTTAAGTCAATTTGTTGGTAAATTGGTTACAAGGCGTTAGATGATGTTTTTCTAATATGTAATGCTCTGATTTGATTAAATTCTTGCGCTGGTGTGAGGGTTATCAAAACTAGTAGGGTTTATATTAGGGCTGGACCTAAATAAGCTATAATATAAGGAAAAACGGGGAAGATCCGCTGGTGGGTGTCTTCTACAGTCTAACTCATGGATAAATTGATTTGTGTGTTGATGATAAATATTAATTTGTATGGTGAATATAGATTATGCCAAGTATTTTTCATAAATTTAGTATCTTTGATAATTATTTGTTGCTTTTTAGTTAATTTGTTTAGTTTGTCAATTTTAATTCTTAAATTTATAAGTTTTAATATAAATTTCGTTTACTCCCCCAAAAGCGTAGTCTTTTAGGAGTGTCTTGGTAATATTAGATTAGTTAGATTTTGATTTTTAGTGTGATTATAATTTTCAGATTTAATTTCTATTATGTTTTGCCATTTATTCACTGGTTTGTTAGAAACTAGGTTAAAAATAGTTTCTTTTGTATTTTTTCATATTTTAGTCCATTTTAGGGTTTATATAGTATCCTATTCTGCCTCTATTTAATTCGGAATTTTTGAAAATTATTTGATAATTTTTCAAAATTATTTCGTGAATTGGATATGTGTATGTTTTTATTTTAATAAATCTAAAAATTATGTTTTTAATTTTATTTTATGTTTTTAGGGTTTTTTTAAGTCTAGAAAATTATATTTTAAAATCTGGGCAATTTTGTTATTTATTTTTGTATTTATATTTGTGCAGTTTATTCTTTTTCTAATTTCAGATTTTATTTTTTGTTTTAATTTTTTGTAGTTAATTTTCTGTTTTAATTTTTTCGAACAATTTTACATATAATTTTTGAGTTATAAGGTTATAAACTTGCAGAATATTAATTTGGATTACTTTCTATAATTTTCAATATTAATTTTCTACTTGTTATTTTCTGTTTTAATTTTCAGTCTAATATTATGTTATTATCTCTTTTTTTATTTTTTAGATTATTTATGATAGCTATTTACTGTTTTATTTCCAGAATTAAATTTGGAATATTTAGGAGCAATATTAAGTGTTTTTCCAGATTTTTCCTTTTTAAATTTGATTTGTTTTAGTAATACAAAGAGAAAGTAAAATAAATTAGAGTTGCAAATTTAATTAGATTTGAACTAGCTATTATCATAATCTTTCCTCGTGGGATCAATTTCTGCTTTCCTATGCTCTAAATATTATTTATAAATCAAAGTTGTGGTTTAATTTGTAACTCTACGACAGGCTCTACAATTATCTTTCACCTCTGTACGCTAATCACAAGTGATTCAACCCATAACTTTTTTTCATTGAAATTTTCATGAACGAGGGTCCAAACACCACCATGTGAGAGCTTTAAGTAGCGGTTGAATTCCGCTAGGTTTTTGTCGAAGGCCCTATTAATGAAAAGCCAAAATTAGATGTGAACGGGTTGGTTTTGGTACAGGGTGTTCCATTTGACCTTGATGGAACTCATAAACTCCCAACACAATCTTTCACACATGGGTGTATCTATTTTCATATACTCAATCCAATCCACAACCTCAAGTAATTTATTCAAGTTACCCAACAAACCAAGGCTCCCCAACAAGCCAAAATCAATATACTTAGGCTTAGTGATTCGCCTACAAGCAACGAAATCATAACGATTAATGTGCACTTGATCAACGAATTGAAGTTCGTATTTGTTAATAACATAAGGGGGAGCAGGGTGGTTACCTCAGGCCACTTGGGCTCGGATTGGAGGCACATTGGCTAAGAGGGTGGGGCGATCGTCTAGGCTCGCTTAGAGGTCCACGAGGATGAAGGCCTGGATGCTGTTGTCTTCTTTGCCATGCTTAAGTCAACCCCAAAAGTCCTCAAACTCCAAGTGGTTGTAGCACTTCAATCGCTCAAAAATCGAGCAATCCAAGTGGGGTAATGGAGATACTCATTAGCAACAAAGCACCAAAATGTATCAGTTAGAGCTCAAAGATGAGGCTTTCTCTCTTCTGAAGCTCAAGAACTCTTCCATGGAGGTAGAAAGTTGAAGAGAGAGAAAGTGGTGAGCCAATGGTGCAAAGAGATAGGCAAATGGAAACTTGGAGGGAGGGGAAAAAAATTCTGGCAAGGGAGTGGCTGAAAAACACTTCAAGTGGCCGAGTTTTGAGAATGTGAAATTTTGGGGTTAGGATTTAAGTGGTGAGGATTTGAGTGATTGGTGAAGAAAGAAGGTGTTTTAATGGAAGAATGAGTAAGAAAAGGTAAAAAGAGTAAAGAAAATTATGGAAAACTGAGTGAGAGAGTAGTGGATTTGATGATGGTGGAGCTGGGAAGAGGTTTTAGCGAGAGAAAGCCACATGAGTGAGGATGGCTGAAGGAGAAATGAAGAAACAAGAAAGAAAGGGGAAAAGAAACAGTGTCACAGGCTGGCGACGACTGTCGCCAGAGGGATAGCCTGCCATTGCTCGCCTAGTGACGACATGTCATGCTGGCAACTGGGTGCTATCGCCTGCCCTTGGAAACTGAGGCTCAAAAACTACAGGCCCTGGAGACGGCTGTCACATAGTCGATGACATGGCGGTTGTCTGGGCAATTTCAACCACTCAATTTTTTTTTTTTTGGGGTTGCATTTTTGGATAACTCCTCCTTGTTTGAGTCAAAAGCCAAGAGAAGGATTTAGGATGCCCCCCCAAAAAGCGCTCTTTTAAGATCATGAGCTTGATCATGAATGCACTTTAAGAAGAAGCGGTATCAAGAAGGTCGTACAAGACCTTCCCGTCGATTGGCTCAATAATGCTTAAGCCGCGATCCATTGATTTTGAAAGTGACTGTGACCTCCGTCCCAACTTCAATTGCTCCATATGGGAAAACTTTCTTCACCTCAAAAGGATCCTACCACCTTGAATGGAGCTAACCTGCAAACAATTTCAACCTTGAATTAAAAAAAAGAACTAAGTCACCAACCTGGAACTGCCTCCGATGGATGTTGCCGTCGTGCCACCGTTTCATCCTTTCCTTTTAGATTTTTTAGCTTTCATAAGCATCAGGACAAATCTTCTCGAGCTCATTCAATTGTAATAATCGCTTCTCCCCTGTAGCCTTTAAATGAAAATTAAGGAACTTGATGGCCCAATATGCTTTGTGCTCCATATCTATAGGGAGACGTCATGACTTACCATAAATCAACCTAAATGGCATTGTGCCAATAGAGTCTTGAAAGCCATATGATAAGCCCATAGAGCATCATCGAACTTGTCTGCCCAATCTTTTCTTAATGTTGCAAACGTTTTCTCCAAAACGACATTGATTTACCATTTTGAGATCTCCACTTGGCCATTTGTTTGGGGGTGGTAGCCAAGCCCATATTTGTTATGCACCCTGTACTTTCTTAACAAAGCTTCAAGTTTCTTCTTAATGATGTGAGTACCATTCTCGCTAATGAGGACCCAGGGGATTCCGAAATAAGGGAGGATTACCTTCTTAAGAGCCAAACTACTACACGAGAGTCATTGGTGGGGCTAGCAATGGCCTCCAACCACTTAGAGACATAGCCGACTGCGACCAAGATGTACTTGTTGCGCTGGGAAGATGAGAAGGCTCTCATGAAATCTATCCCCCATACGTCAAATATTTCAACTTCAATTATATAGCTCATGGGCATTGCATTTTGCCTAGAGAAATTCTCGATCATTTGACATCAATCACAAGCCCAGACATATTTGTGCACATCCTTGAACAATGTGGGCTAATCAAAATCAGCTTCGAGCATCTTGGCTGCGGTTTTATCAATGCTTGCGCGCCTTCCGCAAGGCAAGTCATGACAATGAGAGATGATGGAATTGGTCTCCTCCTTGGGCACGCATCTCCGTATTATACCATTTTTACAAGCCTTATATGAACACGGCTCCTTTCAAAAATATGATTTAGCTTGATAGAAAAATTGCTTCTTTTGATTGGAGTTCATATCCTACGGTGTGATCCTATATGCCAAATAATTCACTAAATCTGCATACCAAGGGACACTCGACATTGCTAAAGCAAGGAAATGGTCATCCGGGAAAGAATCATCAATTGGCAAGTTACACTCTCCATCATACCTAAGGGAAGTCAGTAAGTGGGAGAGATGGTCTGCGGCCACATTCTCGTTGCCTTTCTTGTCTCGGATTTTGAGTGTAAACTCTTGAAGAAGGAGGATCCACCAAAGTAGACAAGGCTTAGAGTCCTTCTTATCTAGAAGAAGCTTAATGCCAGAGTGATCGGTCTACACAATGACCTTTGTTGAGTTATTATATTTAGTTTTGAGGATAACAAATCCAAGTGTAAAAATTTGTCCTAGTAATGTTGCTCCAAACACGGTCTCCAAACAGGCCTAACTGGTGTTTGTGTTCTTTATTATACTAACTGGTTTGCTACATGTGAGAACAAGTCTTCAAAACAGGTTTTACTTGGTGATTCTATATTAAGTCAAGAACACCATCTCGACAGTTGATTGTAAGGCATGTTCCTGAACTCTAGCAATGGAAAGAACAACCCCAGCAAACAAGGTGGCCTTGGTGTTCACAGCAGCACCATAAATCTTGGATAAGATGACATTCAAAACAAGAAGTCTCGGGTATATAGGTTTTATTTATTTAGACTCTTGTTAATATGCCAATATTGAAAACATCATTTTAAGCACCTCTTGAATCGGTATTTGCACTAAGTGCTTCAGAACACCAGTTGCGAACAACCCTGCGAACAGGGTGCCTAGGGTGTTTCTGAACTGCAGTAGCCACACCCGGTTATCTTTGAAAATTTATTTTAGTTGGCTAAGATCTCCAGATTACTTTCCTTGAATTTCAAAACTACTATTTCTCTGGAAAGGATATTTCTTGAAAATATTATGGGAGATTTTCGAAAATAAGTTTTGGGAGATTTGCCAAAACTTAAAGATTTCCTTTGACCATATTTTCGGATATGGTAAAGTTTCAAAAGCTGAAAATTTCTGGTTGCTTTTTTGAATCCACCTCACGGTTATGGGAAGATAAGGGTTATCTTTTAAGATATAAAATCCCTTATATTTTGGAAAAATTTTATCACTAGCCGTAGGAGAACATTTCCTGATTGAAAATTGTTTTCTATACTTAGCTGATTCTGTGGCTTATGACCGTTGGTTTTTGTGTTTAAAAACCTCAGCTTTTTCTCTTCCAGTAGACACACAACACACGAGAAAAGAGCAGATAGAAAACTCAGGTTGAATTTACTTAAACACAGCTTTTTGAAAAATTCAGGAAAAATCAGAAAACACGATCTACACTCAAAGATTCTTGAGCTTCATTCTGAAAAGCAAACCGTGACAAGCTATGTTTGATTTTGAGTTTTCAAACCATTGGCATAATAGGATCTTCATTGTACCTTACATCTGCTTAGTAAGAAGCACCCCCTGTAAGGTGTTTGTAATCCTGATCTTGAATCAGAAAAGTGAGTGAGTGTGTCCTAGTCGTGTGGACTTGGACGTGTCTAATCTTGCGAAGGTTGGACGTGGTGTAACCTGTCTTTGGGAAGAAGGTTACGTGGTTGCAAGTTGTAACAAGGTGTGTTACATTTGTAACGTGTGAAGCCCGTTAGTGAAAGTGGTTAAATCCTACACGAGGTAGGTCGTGGTTTTTCACACCTCAGTTGGGCTAGAGGTGTTTTCCACGTAAAAATTGTGTGTGCTTTATTTTCCGCATTTATCTTGGTGATTTTCGCATCTGCAATAATTGAGAACACCCCGTGCAAACAAGCTATCAGGGTGTTTGTCATTTGAGAACAACCTCTACTAGGGTGTTTGTTATTTACAACGCGAAAATCAGACACCACAATTCACCCCCCTCTTGTGGTTGTATACTCACGAACTCAACAAGTGGTATCAGAGCGGGTTCTCTTACAAAAGGTTAACACCTTGAGAGATTCTGAAGATGAGTACCCCACAAGGAATTCTTGAAGGGCAATCCATTACTCGTCCACCCTATTTCAACGGCCAACATTATAGTTGGTGGAAGAATAGGATGGAGAACTATATTCAGGCAGAAGATTATGAATTATGGATGCTCATCAAGAACGGGCCCCTTGTTCCCACCAAGGTGCTTGAAGATGGTAAGAAGGTTCCCAAGGAATCCATAGAGTTTGATGCCGAGGACTACAAGAAAATAGAGAAAAATGCCAAGGCCAAAAAGCTTCTATATTTTGGCCTAGGACTCGATGAATACACTCGCATCTCTGAGTGTGAATCAGCCCAAGCTATCTGGAATGCTCCTGCAAGTTGCTCATGAAGGTACGAGTCAAGTTAAACAATCTAGAATTGAGCTACTTATGCGACAATATGAGTTGTTTGATATGGGTGATCATGAAACTGTGATGGACATGTATACACGGTTCACCCACATCACGAACGAGTTAAAATCCCTGGGAAGATCTTTCACCACTGAAGAGTTGGCGAGGAAAATCCTCAGAATTTTACCTCGCACGTGGGAGGCCAAAGTAACAGCCATCCAAGAGGCTAAAGACATGAACAAGATCACCCTCGACGAGTTGATTGGTAATCTCCAGACCTATGAACTCCGAAAGAACTCACAGCAAAGAGAGGAGCAAAAGAAGGATCGTGGGCTTGCCTTGAAAGCACATGAGGACACTGACTCTGACCTTGAAGATGAAGAAATGGCCCTAATGTCCAGAAAATTCAAGAAATTCTTCAAAAAGGTCAAGGAAAACAACAAAAGAAAAGACTTCAGCAAGTCCAGAAACACCTCCAAAGAACAGCTCACAGGGTGTTTCAAGTGCGGCAAACCAGATCACTTAGTCAAGAATTGCCCTCTGCTTCGAGAAGATCAGACGCCCGAACACCCTCGAAAACAGGGTCGAAAACACCCTGTAAACAATTTGGGCAAGCGATTCTCAAAAGCTATGCTGGCTGCTTGGGGAGATTCCTCTGAGGATGAAGGAGAATCTGAAGCTGAAGAAGGAGTCGTAGCACTTATGGCACAAAGTGATTCAGATTCAGATGATGAATCAACAATCAGCTTCTCAGATCTCAAGAACAAGGTACATGGTCTTAACAAAGCCACTTTAGAAGAACTTCTATATAATTTGATAGACACATGTGCTGATCTAAAAAGAGAAGTTCGTGACCTAGAGCTTGAAAATGAAATTCTTAAAAATGAAAAACTCGGTTTACATGAAAATGTTAATATACTCAAAGAAAACCTCTTTATAAAAGAAGGAGATTACTCTCGAATAGAGGAAAAACTCTTTGAGGTGGAAGGAATGGTTGAGTCCCTACTCAAAGAGAACAAGGGTTTGCATGCTAATAAAGAAAAACTGGAAACCGAGCTTAGCACAAACAAACGTTGGAACAAATCTTCACAGGCCCTTGCTTGGTTAAACACTCACCACAGTCGAAACAAAAAGGGACTTGGGTATAAGCCTAAACGAACAGTTTACCCAATACATAGAAAGTATGTGGGATTACCTGAAAACATTGTTTGCTTTCATTGTGGTAAAACTGGTCACTATCGATATTCTTGTCCTTTAAGAAAACATGCCAATGAAAAGAATGAAAGGTATGTGAAACAAATCTGGATTAGAAAAGATGAGCTTTACATGTCTAAAGGAATGGGACCCAAGTGGATCTGGGTTCCCAAAACTAACCCGTGATTTGTTTTGCAAGGCTGAAGTGAGAGAGAACAATCCCACAAACAACCCAGCAAACAGGGTAGGAAACACCCTGTCAAACAGATCAGAAAACAACCTTGAAAACAGGCAGCTGTGGTATGTTGATAGTGGGTGTTCGCGGCACATGACTGGAGAAAGATCAAATTTTCTCTCACTTACAGCTTTGAATGGTGGGAGTGTAGCATTTGGAAACGGCAAGTCTGGGACAATTGTCGGTATAGGTAATATTGGTAAAACTCTCTCCCATTCAATTGACAATGTGCACTTGGTTGATGGTTTAAAGCACAATTTGCTAAGTGTGTCCCAACTGTGTGACAAGAACAACCTAGTGGTGTTCTCACGAACACGTTGCTTGGTTGTGAATGACGACACAGGAGATGTTGTGTTGAGGGGGAAGCGATGTCAAAATGTTTATAAAGTCTGTATTTCCACTCTTCCCCAAAATAATCTGACTTGTTTAAATGCATTAAATGATGATATAATGCTATGGCACCAGAGACTAGGTCATGCAAGCCTATCTTTGTTAAACAAACTTGTTTCCAAAGATTTGGTTGTTGGACTACCTTCCATCAAGTTTAATGATGACAAGGTATGTGAAGCTTGTGCAAAAGGCAAACAAGTCAGATCTTCTTTTAAATCGAAAAAATGTGTAAGCACTACTCGACCTCTAGAATTATTACACATTGATTTGTGTGGTCCCATGAGGGTAACCAGTAGAGGTGGGAAAAAGTATGTGCTTGTTGTAGTGGATGATTACTCTCGATTTACTTGGACCTTGTTTTTGGCATCCAAAGATGAAACCTTTGAGAATTTTATTGCCTTTCTCAAAAAGGTTGAAAAGAGAGTAGGACACTCTTTAATTAGCTTGAGATCTGATCATGGAACTGAGTTTGAAAATGCAAGTTTTATTAACTATTGTAATGAACATGGTGTTGATCATAACTTCTCAGCTCCAAGAACACCCCAACAAAATGGGGTGGTTGAGCGCAAAAATCGCACCCTGGAAGACATGACCAGAACAATGCTTATTGCTAGTGGTCTTCCTAGGTATTTTTGGGCAGAAGCATTGAACACCTCATGTTACATTATAAATAGATGCATGATCAGACCCATGTTGAATAAAACTCCTTATGAACTTTTCAAAGGCAGAAAACCCAATATTACGCACCTAAGGACATTTGGTTGTAGGTGTTTTGTGCATAATAATGGGAAGGATGCCTTAGGAAAGTTTGACCCTAGGAGTGATGAGGCAATATTCCTTGGCTATTCTTCTCACAGCAAGGCATACAAAGTCTTTAACAAAAGAACCTTGTGTGTTGAGGAAAGTGTGCATGTGCTTTTTAATGAATCTAACGTGTTGAGTGAGAATGATGCACAGGAAGATGAACTTGAATTAGGTCTTGTTCGAAAAGAAGTGTTGCTCCAAGATAAACGAGGTAAGAACACCATGGAGAAAACAACTCCTGAAGGTGTTCCTCAGAACAGCAGGCAAGGTGAACACCAAACAAGGGAAAACACCGCTGAACCCTGTTCGGAACCGTGTTCTTCAGGAATAGACTTACAAACATGTGCAGAAACAGGCTCGGGAGATGATCGTAAGCATTATGTTACGACTAGAGTAGAGCATGGGTCTGTGGATCCTCTTACCCCACGACCATGGAAGCACCATAGTTCGCACCCTCTTGATCAAATCTTGTCAGATATTAATACTGGAGTGCAAACTAGATCTAAGCTAAAGAATTTTTGTGCTTTCTATGCTTTTCTTTCTAACATTGAGCCAAAAAGTGTGAATGAAGCTCTTGCAGATTCAGATTGGATCACGGCTATGCAAGAAGAGCTTCATCAATTTGAGAGAAAAAAAGTATGACACCTTGTACCTAAACCTGCAGAGAGAACAATCATTGGAACCAAGTGGGTCTTCTGAAACAAACTGGATGAGTCAGGAACAGTCACTAGGAACAAGGCACGGCTGGTTGTACAAGGATACAATCAAGAACAAGGGATCGATTATGAAGAAACCTTTGCACCAGTTGCTAGAATTGAGGCTATTCGAATCTTAATAGCCTTTGCAGCTCATATGGAAATCAAGCTATATCAAATGGATGTTAAAAGTGCATTCCTAAACGGATACCTTAAAGAAGAGGTGTATGTCAAACAACCCCCTGGTTTTGAAAATGGTGATTTTCCAAATCATGTTTTTAAACTTGACAAGGCACTTTATGGTTTAAAACAAGCTCCAAGAGCTTGGTATGAACGGTTGTCAAGTTTTTTACTTGAAAATGATTTTAGAAGAGGCAAGGTAGACAATACCTTGTTTCTAAAATCTAAGGGGGAACATTTTTTGATTGTCCAAATATATGTTGATGACATTATATTTGGTGCAACTCATCATGATTTATGCAATGAATTTTCAAATATGATGAGGAGTGAGTTTGAGATGAGCATGATGGGTGAGCTTAATTTTTTCTTAGGCTTACAAATCAAGCAAACTCCAAACGGCACCATGATCCATCAGCAAAAGTATATCAAGGAGTTACTTAAGCGTTTTGGGATGGAGTCAGCCAAACCCATAGACACTCCTATTTCTCCTTCAACCAAGTTGGTTATGGATGATGGGAGTCCCTCAGTTGAGGAGAAACTCTATAGGGGTATGATTGGGTCACTCTTACACCTAACCGCTAGTAGACCTGATATTGTTTTTAGTGTTGGTTTATGTGCCAGTTTTCAGGCTAGCCCTAAGGAAACTCATCTTAAGGCTATTAAACGGATACTAAGGCATTTGAAACATACACCCAATTTAGCTTTATGGTATCCTATAGGTTGCAATTTTGATCTTGTTGGATATGCTGACGCTGACTATGCTGGATTCCTAGTTGATAGAAAGAGTACCTTAAGTATGGCTCACTTTCTTGGACCTTGTTTGGTATCTTGGGCTACCAAGAAGCAACATTCAGTTGCCATGTCCACAGCAGAAGTTGAATATGTTGCAGCAGCTTCATGTTGTGCTCAACTGTTGTGGATAAGGCAACAGCTTAAGGACTTTTGTGTTGACATTGGATGCATTCCTATTTTTTGTGATAACACAAGTGCAATTAATATTGCCAAAAATCCATGTCAACATAAAAGAACAAAGCATATTGACATTCGACATCATTTCTTGAGAGATAATGTTGAAAAGGGTTTAATCTCTATGAATTTTTGCTCAACGGAAAATCAAATTGCTGATATATTCACTAAGGCACTAGTTAGAGACCAATTTGAGAGAAACAGACTGGAATTGGGGTTGGTGAAAACACCCTGAGAACACCTGTTCTCAGAGTTAGATCAAGCTGACAAAACACCCTATAATACCTGTTCTATCCACTTGTTTGCAATTATTGCTATCAAAACAGTGGTCTATGCTTAATAAATATGTGTAGTCTTGTGTGCTATTATGATTATTTATGAAGACTGCTGCCTTGGGAGATGGAGAAAGAGTATTCATGACAGACCTTGGAATGAGAGAAGCATGTTCAAGAACAGATGGCTCGAACAGGTATGCCTTGATTGTCATTAATGTATGTTGCCTGCTTAAATTCTAGGTGTTTCCTAGGTGGCTCTTCATAACGAGTAGGGAGTTTAAAAACCCCCTTTGCGTGTGTCTGTTTTCCCCGTCTTGCTCTCTCTCTCTCTCTCTCTCTCTCTCTCCTCTGTTCTTGCTTTCAAACCCTAGCAAAACCCTCTAAACCCTAATCTCTCTCCTCTAGCAAACAATGGCTTCCAACAACACCTCTCACTCAAAAGCCCTCGTTCTTGCTTCCTCAATCCCTGCTCCTTCTCGCCCAATCTCGTACAAGCCTTTCAAATTCCTGAAAAGCTTGTCCCTAAAATCAGTGGGAATGGGGATGGATGATATTCCCTTTGAATGTCGAAGGGAATTGGTGTTCCTCGTAGGGGCAATTGCTTGTCCCATTTCAGTTGAGTCAGAGGGAACAAAGTCGGGGTCTCAAGAACAATTCTTGGAAACCCCTGAAGGGTTTAATTTTGAGCCCTGTTCTTCTGGGTTGTTCTCTGACACCGCGACAGAAACAGGGGCTGCCTCTGTCGAAGGTGTGTTTGTGGAGGATCTGCATGTCGACTTCCAAGGGAAGTCGAATGAGTCGTCAGAGGAGAGTCTAGAGAAGAATTCTCTCCCTGAGGCTGAAATCTCCCCTCCAGTCTTTCAAACTGGAGAGAAAAGGAAGAGGGTGAAAATCGTGGCTAGGCGTAGTAGAACGCCAAGAACAAGGCCACAACCAAGGTCTCAACCCTCTCAAACTCCTCAATCCTCTAAGCCCTCTCGAAAATCTGCAAGGCTAGCGTTTCAATCCTCTCATCGTCCCTCCAAACCCTCTGCTCCTATCATCGAGGAGATTTCTTCTTCTTCTGAAGGGTTCTCGAGTTCTGACTCTGAGAACACCACCTTCAAACAGGGGACGCCGGTGTTTTCCGAGTCCTCTGAAGAACAATCTCCTCCAAAACCAACCAATAAACTTGCTGTGAAGCCCTCTCCTGCCAAAACACCCCTCAAGCGAAAGCCCAGAACAGCCCCCCTACCAGAAACTACCACCTCTATTCCTGTCCTTAAATGCCCAAAGCAGTTCACTCCCTCTCCTATGTCTGACAAACATGCGCAGTTGCTGAAGCGCAATGTCGTCAGGGGGAAGGTAGTGAATGTAAGCTTTTTCGAGGAACAGGGTCTGGGGGTGTTCTTGACCAAGCTTCGAGCCCAAGGCTGGCTTGAGTTGTTTGCAAACACCCAGCAAGGGTGTTCTGTGCCCGAGTTGGCTGAATTCTATGCCAACTGCTCTGTCACAAATGGGGTAGTGACAAGTGCTGTCAATGAGTGTCATTTCTCCTTTAATGAAGCCACCCTAAGTGATATTCTGGGCATCCCCTCTCGTGGATTTGCTGTGTATGTGAGGGAAGACAAAACTGCCCTGGAAACAGCCAGGCTCTTAGAGGTGTCCAAACGCCTTGGTCAAAAACAGGGTCTGAGGACACCCCTTTCAGTTAAGAAGGGTGAAATGACCTCCCTGCACCAACTACTGTTTATGTTCACTATCAAGAACATAATACCGCGAGGTCAAGGGCGAAACTCAGCAGATGCCTTCGATCAATGTCTGGTGGACCTACTGGATCGGGAGGAACCAGTAAACCTCCCTGCAATCATGATTCGCCATATAGAGCGAATTGCGAATACCACCCTGGCACATGATCTTGGCTATGGGTTTCTGTTGACAAGGGTGCTTGAGCACTTTGGGATAGTGTTCACACGAAGAGTGGCGGCCTAAATCATTGATGAGATTGGGATTGACACTCTCCTAGGGTGTGGCTATGAGGTTGGCGAAGGGTCAGTTTCCAAACATGGACGTCGACCACCTCGACCACCTGTTTCTGGGCAACCTTCCGTCAAGGTTGAGGCTGTTCTTGAGGACAATGCTCGCCTCAAGGATGAGCTCTCAGCTGTCAAGGCTGCTCTTGCTGAGGAACGAGCTCTCTCGGCCAAACGCCATGAAGATCTCCTTGCACTTCTCTCCACTCTTACCCCCAGCATTCCTCCTCTGCAAACGAAACCACCCCCTGCTCCCTGATTGTATAGGCTGCTCTCTAGTCTCCTCCTTTCTTAATTTCGTTTTTGGCATTGTATTTTTTAATGCAATATCTCATTATTAATGCTTCTTGCCCCTTCTGCTACATACTTCTTTTCTTGCATTCATAATGTTGTTTATGCTTTTTAATGATGCCAAAAGGGGGAAGAAGAGTGTAACCCTCCTATTGATGAATGAACCTAGCATTGACTTAAGTGGACCTTGACTTACGTGGATCCCTATCAGCATTCATTTTTTTTTTTTTTTGTCAATATGGTCACTTGGTTTGTCATCATCAAAAAGGGGGAATTTGTTGAGTTATTATATTTAGTTTTGATGATAACAAATCCAAGTGTAAAAATTTGTCCTAGTAATGTTGCTCCAAACACGGTCTCCAAACAGGCCTAACTGGTGTTTGTGTTCTTTATTATACTAACTAATTTGCTACATGTGAGAACAAGTCTTCAAAACAGGTTTTACTTGGTGATTCTATATTAAGTCAAGAACACCATCTCGACAGTTGATTGTAAGGCATGTTCCTGAACTCTAGCAATGGAAAGAACAACCCCAGCAAACAAGGTGGCCTTGGTGTTCACAGCAGCACCATAAATCTTGGACAAGATGACATTCAAAACAAGAAGTCTTGGGTATATAGGTTTTATTTATTTAGACTCTTGTTAATATGCCAATATTGAAAACATCATTTTAAACACCTCTTGAATCGGTATTTGCGCTAAGTGCTTCAGAACACCAGTTGCGAACAACCCTGCGAACAGGGTGCCTAGGGTGTTTCTGAACTGCAGTAGCCACACCCGGTTATCTTTGAAAATTTATTTTAGTTGGCTAAGATCTCCAGATTACTTTCCTTGAATTTCAAAACTGCTATTTCTCTGGAAAGGATATTTCTTGAAAATATTATGGGAGATTTTCGAAAATAAGTTTTGGGAGATTTGCCAAAACTTAAAGATTTCCTTTGACTATATTTTCGATATGGTAAAGTTTCAAAAGCTGAAATTTTCTGGTTGCTTTTTTAAATCTACCTCACGGTTATGGGAAGATAAGGGTTATCTTGTAAGATATCAAATCCCTTATATTTTGGCAAAATTTTATCACTAGCCGTAGGAGAACATTTCCTGATTGAAAATCGTTTTCTATACTTAGCTGATTCTGTGGCTTATGACCATTGGTTTTTGTGTTTAAAAACCTCAGCTTTTTCTCTTCCAGTAGACACACAACACACGAGAAAAGAGCAGATAGAAAACTCAGGTTGAATTTGCTTAAACACAGCTTTTTGAAAAATTCAGGAAAAATCAGAAAACACGGTCTACACTCAAAGATTCTTGAGCTTCATTCTGAAAAGCAAACCGTGACAAGCTGTGTTTGATTTTGAGTTTTCAAACCATTGGCATAATAGGATCTTCATTGTACCTTACATCTGCTTAGTAAGAAGCACCCCCTGTAAGGTGTTTGTAACCCTGATCTTGAATCAGAAAAGTGAGTGAGTGTGTCCTAGTCGTGTGGACTTGGACGTGTCTAATCTTGCGAAGGTTGGACGTGGTGTAACCTGTCTTTGGGAAGAAGGTTACGTGGTTGCAAGTTGTAACAAGGTGTGTTACATTTGTAACGTGTGAAGCCCGTTAGTGAAAGTGGTTAAATTCTACACGAGGTAGGTCGTGGTTTTTCACACCTCAGTTGGGCTAGAGGTGTTTTCCACGTAAAAATTGTGTGTGCTTTATTTTCCGCATTTATCTTGGTGATTTTCGCATCTGCAATAATTGAGAACACCCCGTGCAAACAAGCTATCAGGGTGTTTGTCATTTGAGAACAACCTCTACTAGGGTGTTTGTTATTTACAATGCGAAAATCAGACACCACAATTCACCCCCCTCTTGTGGTTGTATACTCACGAACTCAACAACCTTGGAGTATAAGAGGTATGGTCGGAACTTCTCGATTGCTTACACCATTGCAATCAACTCCTTCTCGATGATGGTGTAGTTTGTTGAGCCTCATCAAGTGTCTTGTTAGCATAATACATGACATATGGCTTCTTGTCTTTCCATTGCCCCAAAACTGCCCCAACCGCATGGTCACTAACATCGCACATAATCTTAAAAGGAAGGTTCCAATCAGGCAGTTGGATGATGGGGGTGGTGATGAGGGCCTCTTTTATCCTGTGAAATGCTTCAAGATACTTGTTAGTAAAAACAAATGGGTTATCTTTGGCCAAAAGCAAAGTGAGAGGCTTAGCGGTTTTAGAGAAATCTTGATGAAACGATGGTAGAAACCTGTATGGCCAAGGAAGCTTGTCATGCCTTTGACTCAAGTTGACTTCTCTGCATTTATGAAGGACATTAGCCTAGTTCTCCAATCACAAATCAAAAGTACCTCCATAGACCTAGAAATCATCCATAAAAACATCTATTATGCTCTCAACATAGTCGGAGAAAGTGGTAAGCATACACCTTTGGAAGATAGTCGAGGGATTAGATGTGCCAAATGGCATTCTACTATATACAAAAGTCCTGTAGGGGCATGTAAAAGTGGTTTTATCTTGATCACTTGGGTAGATAGGGATTTGGAAGAATTCCAAGTATCCATCCATGTAACAAAAGAAAGAATGTCCAGCTAATAGTTCCAAAATTTAATAAAGGAAGGGAAGGGAGAAATAATATTTTCGGGTGGCGTTATTGAGTTTTCTATAGTCAATACACATGCACCATCTCATGACCGTTCTAGTAGATATGAGTTCATCTCGTTCATTCTTAAAAACAATGATATAACTTTCGTACGAACTACTTGCACTGGACTAACCCAACCACTATCCGAAATTGGATAGATGATTCCGGCATTAAGTAGTTTGACAACCTCCTTCTTAACAACCTCTTGCATATTAGGATTCAAACGACGTTGAGGTTGTCTAGAGGGTCTATGCCCATCATTAAGAAAGATTCGATGCATGCAAAATGAAGGGCTAATCCCATTGATATCGTCGATACTATAGCTAATGGCACCTCTATACTTTTGAAGCACACAACAATTTCTTAATTTAGGTGCCACTAAGCTTAGAACTAATGCTGAGGAGAATAGTATGATTTAGGCCAATAAATTCAGACCTTAGATGAGAAGGTTGAGGCTTCAATTCCACCTCGGGAATACTTTTCATGTCTTTATTGGAGGATCGAGCCTCCATATTGAGAACCTCCCTTGATTGGTGTCTAGGAAGGTATGGTTGCACCGGGTTGAGGATCTTCACATA
This sequence comes from Carnegiea gigantea, assembly GCA_029747015.1. Classification (NCBI taxonomy): domain Eukaryota; kingdom Viridiplantae; phylum Streptophyta; class Magnoliopsida; order Caryophyllales; family Cactaceae; genus Carnegiea; species Carnegiea gigantea. The sequence continues at coordinate 94,740 of JAKOGI010000305.1, read as the reverse complement.
GACCTCTCTTTCTTCATCCGGATGAAGGCCAACCCCATGCCATAAGTGCTAATCAAGCATGCCTATAGAGGGTCCGAGGGAGGGCTAAGAGTTTTCATCTCCCCAAGTACTACATTTTCAAGCACATCAACCTAGTAGCACGTATCCTCTAAGGAGGGGGAAGCCATAGCTTATGAAAGATTGAATTCAAGCTTCTCCTCACCAACTTGTAGGGATAGCCTTCTATTCTTGACATCAATCATTGCATCGACCATGGCTAGGAAATGGCACCCTAGGATGAATATTTGAGCGTCTTCCTCCATCTCTATAACAATGAAGTCACAATGGATGAAGAATTTCCTAACTTGAAGGGGCATATCCTATAGAACTCTAATAAGGTACTTGATGGAACGATTCATAACTTGTATCGATATTGTGGTGGACTTGAGTTCCCCTATTTGAAGTCTCTAGCATATTGAGTGGGGCATAAGACTCAGACTTGCCCAAAGGTCACATAATGCTCGGCTTATGGTGATGTCCCTAATGGCATAAGGAATAGAGAAGCTCCCTCGATCTCTGAGCTTGGGCGGGAGCTTGTTTTAGAGGATGACACTACAATCCTCTGTGAGGGAAACCATGCCATTTTCTTGTTGGAAAAAATCTCTTTTAGAAACCTGGCATAAGAAGACATCTTAGAGATGGCTCGAAGAATGGGATATTGACTTGCAATTTCTTGAGTACCTTTAGAAATTTTCCAAACGTGGCCTCAGGTTTGGCCTTGGTAAACCTTTAAGGGAGGGGAACGGATGGCTTATAAGGCTTAACCGGCCTAGGCTTTGTGGTCTCCTTATGCTTGTCTTGCTCTCCACTTTCTAGAACCAAATCACCCTTTTCTTCAAATATTTCTTTGCCTTTGTCTTTGACCAAACCTTTATCCTTCTCCTCGTGAGGTCCTTTTGGGTCCTCAAATTGCTTTCCACTCCTTAAGGTGATTGCATTCATATGCCCCTTGGGGTATGCCTCCGATTGACCTGGAAGGTGCCCTTAACGTCGAGATAGGTGGTTCACTTATTAGGCAATTTGCGTCAATTGAGTCTTTATCATCTTTTGGTATATGGACATGCTCTCAAACTTGGGATTGTATGGGCTCAAGGACTCACCAAGAGCCTTATTTATCTTCGTTTAGGTTTGAATGAACTACTCTATCAAGCTCTGCAAGTTGGGCTTTTGAGGTGGAGCTTGTGGAGGTTAAAATTGAGCACGATATTGAAAACTGGGAGGATTAAGAGGACTTTGTGAGGGATGGTGTAGAGGGGGATTTTGATTTTTGTAGGAGAAATTTGGGTGGTGTCTCTAACCCAGATTGAAGATATTGGAGTAGGGGTCATTTTGTGGTCTATTGTTGAAGTTATCGAGGGCATTAGCTAGTTTGACGGTGAGATCTTAAAATGAATGGCTAAGATGGCACTCATTTCGCCTATGCCCTTAAATTCCATACTTTTCACGAACAATTTACTCGCCCAAATGACCCACTAAGTGTGCTACCATGAGAAGAAGTAAGTTGAAGTCAATCTACCTTTTGGAAGGTTGTATCAACCTTTTTGCAAGCATACTAAAGGCATCAATCTCATGCCGTCCTCCTCTCTTAGGGTAGCCCCATTCACTTACCTAATGATAGTTGTTCGATGTCATGTCTTCAAGTTGTTGCTTAGCTACATTGATGGGTTTGGCCATAAGAGCACCTCCGGCGACCGCATCAATTGAGATCTTTATTGGTTGTTCAAGACCGTTCTAGAACATTTGTACCAACAACCAATCCGGGATGCCATGATGCGGGCACTCCCATTTTAGCTCTTTGAACCGCTCCCATGCTTTATCACCCTTCATTTGAGAGAAGGAGGTGATATCATTCTAGAGTTTAGCAGTCTTTCCAGGAGGGAAATACTTGCAGAAGAACACCTTGGAGAGACCATCCCAAGTAGTGAATGAATTAGCATTCAAGTTCAAAAGCCAAGACTTGGCCTTGTTCCTCAAGAAGAAAGAAAATAGCCTCAATCAGATGGCGTCGTTGGAGACCCCATTCATCTTAATCATGCCACACTTCTCTAAGAAAGAAGCAATGTGGTTATTGGGGTTTTCTATTAGGTACCCTCCAAATTGGTCTTGTTGGAATAAGGTGATGAATGCCAGGGTTAAACTGAAAATTGTTGCTCTCAACGGGAGGTCTCACAATGCTGGATCGAATGATGCTTGGATCTAGCACCGTAAAATCCCTCAACGGGGTTGTGGCAGGATCTGTGTTGGCCTCTTGAGGTTACCTTCCCTCCCTACTTTGGCTTCTTGAACGTCATTGGTGAGCCTGAAAAGTGGCTTCAATCTCGGGATCAAAGGGGGATAAATCACCCAGACCTTGGCTTCTCCTGTGCATGCAACAACAAGTACTACCAGAAGAGGTAAGACGACATAAAAGAATAGCAGCAGTTGGAAAAAAAATAAAAACAAAACTCTGGCCTCCAACCATACTTCTAGTTATGATACGTAAAGAATCTTGTTCCCCGGAAGCAACGCCAAAAACTTAGTTGTTTGGAAATGAGCTTTATATTTATACCACAAGTGAATGGTTTATCGCAGTGTACTTAAGGTGTCGTCCATTGAAAACAAGGATTTAGATAACTATCTTAGTGATTAGGTTGAATCTAGAGAGGTGAAGACTAAGTCCGAGAGAGAAGGGAGCAAGGACTAGCCAAAATAGTGGTATAAAATTCAATTCGACAAGGACTTAGGTTGAGGGATTAGTGGCTAGTGGCTGCTTATTTATCCTAGGCATGGGTTCCCGAACTTGGCATAATCTACGAGTGATCATAAGGGGGTGATTGGCTTATTTAGGACCACTCAAAGCTCCTTTCAGAGAGTAAGGGTAACCTTAATCCACGAGTCCACCTATTTTCATGGGGACTTGAGGATTAAGGTTGAAGATGACCAATTTATACCTAACAAGGCTTTGGGTTATTTTCACACGTATGGCTTTCTCTCTTCTGCTATCCACTTAGGGCAAATACCCACCTCTTGGCGTGGTGATTCACCCTAAAGTATTGGATAAAATATCCTTTTGGACATTTCATCGAACACTTGGTGGGTAGAGGATGAGATCCCTAAATAACTTCGAAATTAGAAGTAAGACAAGATCACACTATGCTTATTATGCCATCCTAGCTCCTAATCCCCAACCCATGTTGAGGAAAACTACTCACTAATCAACACTGTAACAATCGAACAATGATAAACAAGTATGATCAAACAAGCTAAGCAAAATTAAGTAAACAGGAAAAGAGGGAGAGAGAGAGAAGAACAAACTCAGATTGGAAGAATGGAGAATGTAAGTCTTCAAAATCTTCAATCAATCATAACCCAAGAACACTAATCTTGCCTTAACCCTACATCAAGCCTAAAAAGTGTTTGACATGCTTCATACAAGAGGAATTAAGCATAATTCGGAAGTTAGACAAACATGGTATGTATAGGCTAACAATCTGGGAAAGCACGACAGTAGTCGCTAGGGCGGTGACCTATTACAACAACTACGACTAGCCGTTGCCACCCCTTAGAACTGGGGGTGCTCCTGCAGGCAGACATTGAGAGGCTGTCGACTTTATGACGGCGGTCGGCTCTCCTATGCCTTTGCACGACCGCCTTTACTCTTGCATTGCCTTTTTTCTATGTATTAGCTGCCCCTCTTCCTTGAATAACTCGAAAGACACTTGCAATAAGTCAGAAAGGGATTCAAACAAGGCAACAACCTTAGAGGAGATAAAACTTGATTAAATTTCGATAAATTAAAGGAGAATTAGGGAAAATAAACCAAAAAGGGGATAATGGATTAATCAAAACTGAGGTGTATCAGTAACCAACCAAACTCTCACTAATTTCCTTAGGATTTGGTGAGTAAGAGTTTGAATGATTGGGATTTAGAGAAGCCCTATGCTAAGTTTGCCTACAATAAAGCTCCATCCTATGTTATAAGGCACTCTTAATTTGAGTGCGTTTGGGGTGAACCCCCTTACTCCCATTGACTTGCTGCCCATGCCAAGTGAGTCAAGAGTTAGCTATAATGCTAAGTTGAGGGCCAAAGAGATGAAAAAGTTACATCAATAGGTGAGGAATCATATTGAGAAGGCTGATGCAGCTTATATAGCAAGAGAAAAGAAGCATAGAAAGCAAATTGAGTTCAGTCCGAGAGATCTAGTGTGGCTACACCTTAGAAAGGAGAGGATTCCATAAAGAAGGAAGAACAAGCTGATGATAAGAGGGGATGGATCATTCAAGATCATTGAAAGAGTGGGAGATAATGCATACAAACTACAACTCCCGGGAGATGTGACTATTTCAACCACTTTCAACATTAGAGACCTTAGTCCTTTTATGGAGGATTATTTTGAAGACCCCTCGGATTTGAGATCAAATCCTCTTGAAGAAGAGAAATTGATATAGAGCAAGGCATCCAAGAGAGTTTCCTAAATCCAAATCAAGTTCGAGGTGCTAGTTAAGTCAAGGAAGACCAAGGTAAGCAAGCATTGATGCACCAGCTTCACTGCTTGTTCTCTTATTCAAATCTACAGCTGAGCAAGGTTTTGGGTGACATGATCCTTTTAGTTTCCAATACATCCTATCGGCAAGTCCTACTTTTTTGGGCTCCTTAAAATGTCTAGTTTTACTGAGGAAGCTTAATTTTAGCCTCGCTATTAGGCATTTTGCTGCATTGGTCCAAACAGTTAATGTATGCTATGGCAGTCCCATTCTGCCTGTATTGAAAGATTCGATAGGATCACCACATCAAACTCGATTTAAAACCGGTATTTTTGCTCACGATGATAGCCAACATCCTAAGGTATCAATGCATAAAGAGAAATCAAAATCATGACAAGTTCCTCATGGTGATACAGCTGCATCTTGCCAACCATTGTAGGTTGGGCTCTTTTCTGACACGGTTTGGGTGTCCGGTAGGTTCTCTCACCTAAGCTTGATCTAAGGCTAATTTTTCTAATTGGGATGCTTATTAACATCCTAAGGAACCTATCCATGCATAAAAATTAGTTCTAAGTCAAGCGTAGGTTAGGGAACCATCTTCGTTATTTTCGGTGTTAATCCGGGTTAATTAAGTCTAAACAAGTTGTTTTGACTTTATTGTGATCTTCTTGAATGGGGATGGTTGGGTGACCTAACTACTTGCTCCCTTGGCTATTTAGAACATCATCTTGGCTTCTTTTGCAGTTTGGAAGGCAACTTCACCAATTGAAGATGAGCTTGACATCCACTTGCATCCGGACGGGCTAGCTAATAAGGAAGTTACTTCAACAGCCATTTTCTCTATCTCCCATATGCAAGCTGCTTAGTAAATGGTTAATTAATCATGTGCAAGCTTGATTATAGTCTTAACAAAATGTATTTACTAGACTCACACTTTGTAATTAGCTTAATTTAAGCCTGTTTTATATTTCAGTTTTGCTAAGGATGTTTAAGGTTTCTTAATCGATAAGGAACCTGCCTTCTTGCTTGGTTGCATAAGGTATATGTATATAAGATTTGCTGCTTATTGTAGCCAGATTCCTTGAATGAAAAAGCCTAGCTTTGTGTTTTAAACACACTCCCTTAAATCTCATCTAAACAATCTGTTTGATTGCTTGTTTGAGTGGGTTCCGTTAATCTTAACTTGGTGGTGAGGCCTGTAGAGTTCAAAGGGTGGATTCCTTTCATCTAGCATGGGTGGTGACTTGTCTCTATCCCTTGCATATCCTTTGTTTCAACCCAAGCTCAATTATTGCTGCATCAATGAAGTTCAGCCAGATTGCAAAAGGCACACTTGCTTGAGTTTTCCTTAAGCTCATACATCATGTAAGTAGTGAAAAATAAATAAAAACTTCATGGATGCATATTTATGAGTTTGTTTTTTTTAAAAAAAATTTTGAATTATGAATTTTGGGCTTAAAACAAAGGAGAAATGAATTTTCTCTGGTGAGTGTGCAATCTTGAGTAGAAACTAACTACATGGAAAAGTTTGAAATTTTGAGGTTGTTGTCTTGGTTATTTGTGATTCCTCACAAAATATTAAATTTGTAGTAGACATAAATGGCTTTTCAAATTGTGCTCATACACTCGGATTAGATATTTATAAGTGAAGTTATAACCTCTGTAAATTAGGTAAGAAAACTGACCTGAAATTGCTCACAAATCTTAATTAGTTTAAATTTTAATAGTAGCTTTTAATTAGTAAATGAGCTTTCAAAAATTTCTTAAGTGCATAAAAATTTGTATTTATTGGCATTATCCAGGGTAATGTGACCTTAGTGGCTTGCTTATGCTTTTGGGTTGAAAAAGATTAGTTTTGAGGTGTATGATTTCCCTCACGTTAGCCCATGTTGTGACATGTTATTTATCATTTAGGCCTAATACTCTAGGTTGAAGCTCAAGCTAGCTTATTTATGCTTACTTTCATGACCCTGGGGTTATTGCTATTAGACACTAATGATCATTCCTTCTGTTTGTAAATACTATTTGTTTGTCTTCATTGCAACAATTTAAGCTCATATATTTTCCTTTTTGTTATCACTTTGTAACTCAATACTAGCATTTAAAGCATATATGATTCCCTTTTAGTGAAAAGCTTCAGATTATACTGGGTTTTGGAAGTGAGTTATGGTGTTCTGACATACCTTAACTTGCAGATGAGCCCATTGATAATTTTTATGGTTACACATGTATTTTGAGATTCTCTTGAGTAATTCATGTTATGTGATCATATACGGATTTCACGCCATTATGTTTCCTTGTGATAAACATGTCCATGAAGTAGTAATTGAAATAATTGGCCAGCTAATTAGGAAAAGCAATAAGAAAGTATGTAAATAGACTTAGGTTTAGAGTTCTTTCATCAAACAAAATTATATTTTGTGTATCATCAACTCAATTGGACTTAGGTTGGTTAGCATGACTCTTGGGAGGTAATCATTATGAATACCCAAGGAACATTTAGAGGAAAAAAATTAGGATAAGAGAGGAAGCTTATTGTGTTGTACATGATTCTAAGGATATATATATGAGTTGGCTGAAGGTTAAGGATTTCATATTAACTAATGGTGCCTAAGATATGACGCTTGGCGAGTCAGAGATCTTAAGCAATTGGTGAACTAATGGTGAAGGACGAAGTAATCCACTAACTAGTGGGGACAATGTAGTGAGCTAAGGGTAAACACTCATTGTATATTTGTTCACAAGCTAACACCAAGTGTCGCTTGCTACACCTGAGTCTTAAGTATGTTTACTCATGCCTAGCTAGAGAAGATTAGCTGATCGCATGGTGTGGGGCACCTTGGCTCGATGGTACTAGCTTTTGACTCTAGAAATAGGACACTGCTTTGACAAAAACTCCAAGAGGTTTTCCAAATGAGGTAAAAGTTTATTTCCACACTTGTCCCAACAACTACAGGTTAGGTGAATAGACAACTGAGACATTAGAGGGCATATTTCAAACTTTTGCTTTGTAATAAGGAAGTTAGGGGATGAGCAATTAGCACTAAACTAATTCTCCTACAAAAAAGCTATCATTATGGCATAAGAATGCCTCTATTCAAAGCATTGTATGGCAGAAAATGCGGAACTCCCATATGTTGGCAAGAGATCGATGATGCTCTCATAATTGAATTCAAATTGATTTAGTTGACCACATAGAATGTTCGAATGATCTAGAAGAGGAAGAATGCAACTCAAAGTCACTAGAAGAGCTACACTGACAAGCGGCGAAGACCTTTGGAATTTACAATTGGCGATGAATTCTTCCCAAGTGTCTCACCCAACAAGGGGGTCATGTAGTTTGGGTAATCGGTTAAGCTTATCCTATGATAGACTGGTCCATCCTCCATCATTGAACGGGTAGGAGAAGGAGCACATTGATTACAACTTCCAGAGGGACTCTCAAGAGTTCATAATGTATTTTACGTGTCCCAGTTACGTAAATACATTCTCGACCCATCTAATGTGATCGAACTAGAACCTCAACAGCTCTAGGAAGACTTAACCTATAAGGAATAGCGGATTGAGATCTCGAATCATAGAAAGAAGCTGGTTCACAATAATATGTACCCACTTGTGAAGACCCTTTGGGCTAAACACACCAAAACCAAGGTAACATAGGAACCGTAAGAGAAAATACAATCTAAGGATCCTCTTTTATTTGCTGGATCAGTATGTGTAAGTTTCGGGGATAAAAATTCTTCTAAGAGGGGTGAGATGTTAAGCCCCACAAATTTTGATGTTTATGATGGAGCCGTTCGTGAGTTTTAAGGACGAAACTTCTTTTAATTGGGATAGAATGTAAAATCCCAAAAATTCATATTTATAATTTCAGAAAAATATAATTAGTTTTATTTATTTTTGAAATTTGTTTCTAGTTTGCTTGAGCTCATATGTTACAGTTTAGTATTTGGGTCTTTCCAAATCAAGACTTTGATCCATGCGTAAACTTCTTTATTCTTGACCCAAACCAATGTTTCTAATAAAGAGAAATAATAAAATTTTAGAACAGAATTCATGTTTTAATTTCTCTATTATTTCCCTCCAAAGCTCAAAATTTAAAGGGATAATAATATCCCTAAAAATCCTCTCATTAGCCAAAGTTGACCAAAATAAATCCTTTCTCTCTTCTTCTAGCATGAAATTGCATGCCCCTTAAATCTCATGTCATTCTTTCTCTCTCTTACTCTTGTATCCTCTCCCTCTCTTTCTTCCACACTACCCCACCATTGGATAGCCTCTGGCCCCACCATTGTTGATGAACTGGCCCCTACCATAGGCCACCACCAGCCGCCATCTCCTCTTCGCTTCTTTGTTACTTGTCCTTTTGGTGAGAATAGACATGAGTAAGGCTCTTTCTTCCAAGCCCTAAATCTTCAGGTAGTGGGTTTGATTCATTCCTCTAGCCTTGATTAAATTTTCTAATAGGTTTTTCTAAAAGCTTGGTTGCTGGAAGAAGAACATTCTCCCTCTTGATCACCTATCTCAATCTTTAAGGTAAAAACTTGAATTTGTCTCTCCAAACATTCTCTTAAAGGCTTCGCTAGGTTTGATTTGATTTTAGACATAGTGTTTCTTGTGATGAATTATTTCTAACTAACTTTGCGATGTTTTTGGAGTGGATATCATGATTTCAAGCATGAAATATGCATTTAGACAAGACTAGAAATGTAACCTGGATTGACCCAAATATGAGGAATAAACTGGGATTATGTATCTAGTTAAAATCATTAAAAAATTTAGGGATGTATATTTACGATATTGTTTTTCTAAGAATTTTCAATTATCAATTTTGGACTTAGAATAAGGGAGAAACGAATTTTCTCTCATGAATACGCAACCCTAACAAGAAACTAAAGAAATGGAAAAATGTGAAATTTTGAGGTAGTCTCCCTAGTTATTTGTGATTGCTTATAAACAAATGTTGTGGTAGACATAAAGAGCTTTCCATATGGTGCTCACACACCTTGATTTGATATTTATAAGTGAGGTTATAGCCTCTATTAATTTGACTCAGAGACTGATGTTAAACTGCTCATAAAGCCTACTTGGTTTGAATTTTAACATTAGCTCTTTTTTAGTAAATGAACTTTTAAAAATTTCATAAATGCATCAAAATTAGTATTTGGCAGTATTAACTTGGGTCATGTGACCTTAGTGGCTTGCTTAGCTTTTTTTTTTCTAGGGTGCAAGATCTCTCTTATGTTGCCCTAAGTTGTGACATGTTATTTTATCGTTTAGGCACAATACACTAGGTTTGAGCTCAAGCTAGGCCATATATGCTATTTTAGGGTCATGTACATGACTTACTCTCCTTGGTATGAGTGTTTATTATTTGGTCCGAAACCGGATCGAATCAAAGACTGATCAAAATCGGACCGAAGCGAGTAAATTCTGTTCGGTCCACAGTCCATGAATTTTTTGTATTTGGTCTTCAGTTTGGTCCGATCCGGTCCACCGATCCACCAGGCAGGACCGAGGGCCAAATGAAAAAAATTATGGACTATCAAATCGGTCAGCAAATTGATCCGATATAGTTAAAAGTGAAATTTTTGGTTTGATTTTTGTTGGTTATCCCTACCTCTCGACCCGCTTATTCCTCTTTTACCTCACTCTTTCTTTCTCTCTCTCTAATCTCTCACTATTTTGTTGGTATGTATATACTAAAAAGGTCTATTTCTTTTAATAAAGTTTTAATCTCAAATAAACTTTTAATTTTTGAATACAAATAAATGGCCCTAAAATTCTACTTCTAGATATTCTATTTTAGTTCAGGTTGCTTAATCCATAGAAGTTGAAAACTTGAAATCTCTAATCAATTTGATTTGCTCAGTTCGGTCTGATCGAAGAATTTCTAAGTTTTATTCGGTTTGATCTACGGTTCGTGTTCCTCTTCTTATTCGGTCTTCCGATGAACACCCTACTTCTTGGTTGCTCTTTTAAAATGCGTTTGGATGTTTGTAAATTGTTTACGTGATCTTGTATGCCAAGAGAACACTATTGTAAAACTTGAACCGCAACATGTGATTTTAAGAATTTTAAACGCATAATTTGGTGTCACAGTTTAATAATTATGCTTAAACAGTTCATGTTTAAAAGTGAATTTGTTAAGGTAATAGAGATCTTGATTAGACAAGTTGAACTTACTAGGAGCCAAATGGAACTGTTCATAAAATATTAAATTTTAAAGTAAAAGATTAAAGTGAGTTGATAGGAGGGTGCGTCCTAAGATCATGGTATGTTTACGCTGATATAGAGACAAGCAGTTCATGTTGTTTTTTAGGTTCCAGTAACCCATAAGTTTGTTCAAGTTCTAGTAAGCCACAAGGTTACTTGGGTTCCAGTAAACCATGAGATCTTGTGGTGGGGCTGCTCGCCATTAATTACACTTTGTTTGTGGTTTCTAATAATGGTTAAGAAATTTGTAGTTTAAATTTCTTAAAATGATTATGAAGAAATCTTATTTCAAGCTATTTAAATGTTTCCCTCTCACCCTTATATGTTTGAAATGAGTTTAAGTAGTTGTCTTACGGTTAAGTTGGGCATTATTGTGCTCTGTCTCACTCTTTAAAATATTTTGTTTTCAAGTAACAATGTGCTGCATGTGGATGGATGTGATTGAGGCCACAATAGAAGCTTTATCAATTTTTTTTATTTATTTAGCTTGGAATAATGTTGGACTTGTAGTTGACCGAAGCTGACCCTTGACTTTTGGCCGTTGACTTTTGATTACCTTTTTCTTAATTTAATAAATTGTCTTATTCCTTGTATTTCTTAATGAAATATGGCAGTGACGCGCACTAAGAAATTTTTCGCTGCATTAAACAAGCTAAAGATCATAACAATAATGAATTAGAGTTTTCACGGTGCAACACTTTGGTCCCCACTAATGACATTCATATACCAACCTTTGCCTTAATAAATGTTGGGCAAGTTAGGCTAATAGAACCTCACCTTAGAATAAAGTGGATACTCCGGCTTATGTATTTATGTTTTCTAGTGATCCTCTCAATTTGTCTTTCAATGGTATAATATGCTATGCACTTGGTTGTACTCTCAATTCTCTACCACTTTTTGGTAAAAATGCAAAATGCAATTAGGAGTGATTTCAAGGAGTGTGATAGAACTTAGGTTAATAGGTGTGAAAAGAAAATATTTGGAACATGTGCAGCTCAGAAACCAAGATGCTAATAGTGTACATACTCACTTCTCCAATGAAACTTAAACTTCTTGTGAATTTTAGAATTTTTTAGATGAAAACCCCTTAAGTCCTTTTTCTTTTTGGATAACCATCATGCCAATGTTTATTTTCCCCCTCTTTTTATTTTTTTGAATGGTTGGGGGAATGGCATTGGGATAACAAAATAGTAATTCATACCCGATAAGGTCTTTCAAACGACACCTTCAACCAACTAGGGATTTAGATCAGCCCATTCCCAAAAAGAAACCAAAAAGAGCACCAATTTAATTAATTCAATAGCTACTCTTCCCAAGAATATTACGCTAATAGACTTAGTTTAGGTATAAGAAATGTGTTTTGGCTAATGGTTTGGTAGATTAGGTTGTAACAACAATTTTGCAAGGGCTTAAAGGGGAAGTAAAATGGTCAATATAGGTCACAAGGTGGCCTTTTGGCTATTGTAGCTTTGAGAACGAATGCCTCTCTATCATTTGACATATGCATATGTCATGTGTAGTTTTGAAGAGAGACAAAGCAGGTTTTAGAGATATGCGCCATGAAAGACTTGCACACGAAATGAAATAAAACGGCTAAAGTTGATAAAAAAGTCTAGGACTGAAAGTCTCGCACATTCATTTACCAAGGTTAATATGACTTCTCATTAGGATTACAACTGGACCAAAAATGTCATACTTTGGACTGAGTTCTATCATGTACATTATATTTATATGCACCAAATAGCAAAGTTACAAAAGGTTAAGACAAGTCAAAATAGTATACATTCCCTAAAGTAAAGCAAAAATCATTTTGGTATTTTCTTTTGTTTTTGAAGGTTTTTTTTTTCTCTACAGAAGCCCTCACTTCCACACTCGAAGAATGCAATGTCTTAATGGGGAGTGAAGGAAATGAAAATAGTTAAAAGAAAGGGAAAAAAGGCGGAGAAGCTTTAATATAAAAAAGAAAAAGAAGACTCAAAAATCAAGGAAAAAGCAGGACTCTAATAAAACAGTAAAAAAATAAAATAAAACATATACATAAGAACGAGTAAAATAAAGAAAAAATATGAAACAAAAGTAAATAAAAAAATAAGAGAGATGAGAATAGTTATACTAGATTAGGTGTTGAGTACACCTAACTTATGCCTCCTCGATAATTCAAATGGAGAGGGGTGGAGCATCAGCCACTCCATATCAAATCAAGCTGCTAACTCAAGTCAAAAACCTATTAGAGACTAAATGATGACATAATCACCTCCAGTATTCCTTGCAAGAAAATGCATAAAATTGGCCTAGCAAATACTAGATACATCATGTTATAAAAAGAAGTAAATAATTTATATTTGAACTCGAAGTTGAAGAAATGGATAAGGGCATAAATTGTTCTTTGTTTATGAGCTAGAATTGAAGAAATGGTTCATGTGAAGGTTAATATTTGGGAATCAAACTGTGAATAGTATAACTATAAAAACCTCTGTCTAGCAAACACCAAGTCTAATACTAATTGATTGATCCTATGAAATGATACTCTGAGAAAGCCACTTTTAACAATGTTTGTTTGATCTGTTAACCACAACCTTACTTGAACAAGATCTTTTCTATAGGGTTGTACTTCTGTGTCGTTGATGTCCAAGGTTTGATCTATTGACGCTTCTCCTTTTGCCTAAACATTTCGTGTTCCTGTGTCATTGATGTCCAATGTAGTGAGCTTTTATTGATTTTGGAAGTTATGATAGTGACATGACTAGCAGGGGCATAGACCCCATATAGCTAATGACATAATCCTACACCAAAAGGTGCTAAAATGTATATTGCTTTCTACATTTGAATTGTTTGCTTGCCCTTATGCTTTCATAACTTGGTCTATTGAGTATGCCATATTGATCCTAACTTGTTTAATTTCTAGTTCTTCTCAGTGTCCATTGTTTCATTTTGTTGTTCACATATTAAGCTTGAAACATAATTTAAGTTGTCATTGACTCAATGAAGCTGATGAACATGATGTTACAGTACAAAATATTAGAACTGATAGTACCCTATCTATCTATTGGTTGCATTTTTTATTGATAGTTTTGTTAAATAAATAGGATAGGGTAAGAAGTGCGATGTGTAAAATTCAGCTTACACTCTTTTCGTAATAAATGTGCAGTAAGTATAATTTGTTTGGAATCAAAGTACATCTATCTCTGATGTAATGGTGTAACTCATTTCCTTAACTTTTGATACAATAAAACTCTTATTCTTAAAATTAAATTTAGAGTGTTGTGAGGATTAATATCTTGGGTTTTATTGTTTCTATTTGGATGTATGCACGTTGTAGCGGATGCTATCAAGTAGTAAAATTCAATGGGGAAGTTGATTTCAGAGATGTGGAGGTTGTTTTTTAGCAATCTTTTCTAATTTAGAATTGTATGGTTTTTTTTCAAAAATTAGAATTGTTGAGTTTCCCATAGAATCCATAGATGTTACTCTGTTGTGGTTGTTGCAAATTTATATACTAGTTAAATATATTGTCTGGTCTAGAAATGGCTGTTGGAAATACTGACGATAGCTAGCTCCCTTGTTTTTTGATACTTACTCCTTGTCCCACATAGAAGGATTAGAAGCCTCTTATGGGGTTTTTATTGCTCCCTTTTCCATGGACTTATTGAATTCTTTTGGTCTTAGTTTTGTTAGTGTTGTGGGGTGATGGTTAATCACCACACACGCATGCACACTGGCATGCCCGGGGTTCGTGGGTTGTAGGCCTTGTTTGCTAATCTTCTGAAGGAAAATTCTTTTTTTTTTTTTCATTAGCTATGCAACAATCAATGCTTGCTTGCAGATTTCTTTCCACTTCTTCCTCCAGTAATAGCTAGTGGGTAGTCAACTCCTGATTTCCAACCACAAAATTCCTCTCGGTACCAAACTTTTCTAATCCTCCAATAGCTACTTTTTCTAGTATAAATATAAAACTCTTCTGCTACTGCAATGGATACTAAAATAGTCTTCCTCTCATCTCTTCTCTTCTTGCTGTGCTGTTCTTCTTCTAATATTGTGGGTAGCTGTAGTCTTGTGTATTCCATGTTTCTAGCTGCGACCGTATGCGTTCAGAGGCTAGTTGTGTAAATCTTGGGGAGCAATAAGCTACTTTGATTTATACCCATGTTGAGCCGAAGTAGCTTTCAAGGCTGTGGTACTCTGTGACACACCTTCTCCTCTCATTCTCTACAATTGATTTCAATATACTTTTTGATGGGGACCATGCATTGGAGTCTTATGAAGCCCAACCCTTAAGTCTATAACGACTAGCAAGCACCAAGGAAGTGAGAGAAGTGCATGTCTTGGTCAGAAACTTCCTTGAACAATCTAATAATGAACTGGTCAATTCACCCGAAAATTGGCGCGACCTTGTCTACTTTTTGGGGCTAAATGCTGAGGTGATGATTGACTGTCTTACCCACTCTCCTTAAGTTTACAGAGTTGGATTTCTAATCAAACAAGTTGCAAGGCTTTTGGAGATTATTTGGTTGTTAAACAGTTAGTTTATTCAAATAGTGCAGTTCAGGCGGCAATCTAGCGCAACCCGAGTTGAAGGGAGATTAAGTTGACTTAGTGAAGTCCAACCTTTTTAAAACTTTACGGCATGAAAGAAGACATAAAAAATTTATCAAGTCACATGCCCAAATCCCCTCCAAAGCAACACCTCATGCTGCCTTTCTCCAACCAAAAGTACAAGGAAAACATCTTTTTTACCCGGTTTGAAGCTAGCCATGGAAAAGGACTTATTCTCGAATTTGTAGTTGTACTACTTGCTGATTTTGAATTATAAGGATGTATTAGGCTACCTTGTCAACTTGAGACCTCGTTTAGTCAAATTAGTAGTACTGATGAGGTGGTCAAAGCCATATTAGATGTGCTTGTGTACTTAGGAGGACGATTTGATATCACCCTCTTCCCTAGTGTACCTTCGGTCCCCTAGATGACTTTTGGGCGTTTGAATGACTGAGTTAGCCTCCTTAAAAGCCAGCCACAAACCTTCTGCAAATCATATTTGAATGAATTATAAAGTTGACTTTGAAAAGTCTCTCTCTTAAATCCTAGTGTTGTATCTTGAGTTCGGCAACTCAAGTGGGTCTCCAAGTCTCTTTATCTCAACTAGAAAGATGCTTAATTTCTGTAATCAAGTTTATCTAAGGAGATTGCCCAAGTGTGTCCAAGGGTGGATCTTCGGATTGTCCCTTGTAAACTCACTTGCTCATCGTGCTTTACTTGGTTTTACTCACAAACTGTCCGTGGCATACATTCTGCCCTTCTCGTATTCTTGGTTTCCTTTGAGTGTGAGTGTTGGTGAGGCTTGAATACATCAAGTGGTATCAGAGCTTGGCTATCCTCTAATGGACATAGCTTCCAACCCCGAACATAACCCTTAGCCAAACACAAAACCAACCCATAGAGAGCGCATTTTTAAGTATGTCTTCTAGCCTTACCCCGAAACAAGTGGCTGAACAAGCCTTGAAGGAGAAGGCTGAATTAGAAGCAAACATCAAGTACTTACAATAACACCTTGGCCAACTCGTATAATAGAAAAGAAAGAAGTTATAAAGAAGTAAGAAGATTCAGATGATTCCACAGAGGAGCAGAGCTATTCCTTTAGAGACTTTAGTGATGATGTGTCCATAAGGAGATCATGGAGGCACCGTAGGCCTCATGATAGAAGCTACAATGATTTCAAGGTGGATATAATTAAGTTTAGAGGCTAACTAGACCTAGAACTATTCCTAGATTGGCTCTAAGCATTTAGAAGAGTCTTTGAGTTCGAAGACATCTCGGAAGAGAAGAAGGTAAAACTTATTGCCTTGAAACATGGAAAGTTTGCATCCATTTGGTGGTCAAATATAGTGTCCAAGAGAGCAAGTAAAGGTAAAGGGAGGATTAAAACTTGGGAGAAAATGAAAGCTAAGCTCAAGTCCAAGTTGTTACTTCCTTATTGCTTATAAGATAACTTCCTAAAACTCCACCACCTAAAACAACGCTCTAAGAGTATGGATGAATACATAACGAACTCTGAGCAACTACTCTTGAAATGTGACTTGAAGGACGATGAGTCGCAAATATTGATTCATTATTTGAGTGGTTTAGATGAGCAAATTCCTATGTTGTAGAACTACATCCGTATACTTCCTTAGATCAGTTAAGCATTTTGGCTCATACAGTGGAGTTGCAAAAGAAGCTCAAAGGCAAGGGAACGATTTCTAGGCCTAACCCTCAACCTTACCCTTTCCAAAAAGCTCCCTACAACACTTCCAAATTTGTCCCAAACATAAACACAAACCCGACACCTCCCCCACCTACTACCCAACAAACTCCCTCAAAAAAGCCACTTAAACCCATGGATAAGAAGATATGTTTTTGGTGTCAAGGCCTCGGTTACTTTGCTTCTGAATGCCCAAAAAAGCGAGTGGTGTCTTTGGCCGAATATCAAGCTTCCCTTATTGAGCTAGATGAGAAAGTTGAGGGAGAGGAGAAGGGGCTTCTGTTGAGTGAAGCCCTTGAGCAAGCGAAGGAAGGACCAGATGAAGGGGAAATGCTTGTCATTAGGTGTGCATTAGCGATTTGGCTTTCGAAAATGACTTGAAGCAACATGAGAACATCTTCCATACTTGGTGCACCGTGAATGGGAAAGGGTGCTCACTCATTATTGACGGGGAGGAAGTCATGCTGATATGGCCTCAAAGACCATGGTGGAGAAGCTCGAGCATGTGGTTTCACCACACCCGAGGCCTTGCACCATTCAATGACCTAATTAAGGTAAAGGTTTACAAATCTTGTCCTAGTGTTTACTTACTTTATCCATTGGGAAGAACAACAAGGATAAGACTTGGTGTGATATCATGCCAATGGATGCTTATCACGTCCTTGGCTCTCTAATAGGAGAGCTGTGGATGATGGCCGTCTAAACGCATACTCCTTCACCAAAGATCAGAAGAAAATCACCCTTACCCCTCTCAAGCCCACCCTGAGACACCCCTAGAATAGACATCTTTCTCACCACCTTACTCCACTCTCCACTCTGTAAGTTTGATGCTTACGACGGATGAATACTATGTTGAATTTAGGAGTACTTACCCACAAGAGGGGGGGTGAATTGTGGTGTTCTATTTTCGCGTACTTACTGACAAACACCCTCCTGATTGCAGAGGTTGTTCTTGAATTACAAACAACCTTCTGACTTGTTTGCACCAGATGTTTTCAATTTGCTCAAAGGCGAAAATCAACAAGATAAATGCGGAAATAAAGCACACACAATTTTTCCGTGGAAAACACCTCTAGCCCAACTGAGGTGTGAAAAACCACGACCTACCTCGTGTAGGATTTAACCACTTTCACTAACGGGCTTCACACGTTACAAATGTAACACACCTTGTTACAACTTGCAACCACGTAACCTTCTTTTCTAAGAAAGGTTACACCACGTCCAAATCTCACCAGATTGGACACGTCCAAAGTCCACACGACTGAGGACCACTCACTCACTTTTCTGATCCAAGATCAGGGTTACAAAACACCTTACGGGGGTGCTTCTGATTTAAGCAGATGTAAGGTACAATGAGGTCCTAGTATGCCAATATCTTGAAAGCTCAGCTTAAACACAACTTGTCTCGTTTTTCTTTTCTCAAGAGTAGCTCGAAAAATTCTTCTCACTAGAAAAACCACTTTTGCACTTCTCCCTTTTTGCGTATGTTGTGTATGTTTCTCGTTTTTTCTTGTCTCATGA
Source organism: Carnegiea gigantea (assembly GCA_029747015.1). Classification (NCBI taxonomy): domain Eukaryota; kingdom Viridiplantae; phylum Streptophyta; class Magnoliopsida; order Caryophyllales; family Cactaceae; genus Carnegiea; species Carnegiea gigantea. The sequence continues at coordinate 76,265 of JAKOGI010000305.1, read as the reverse complement.
ATGGGAGTGAAATGTTGAGTTTTTAAACAAAAAATCCAACGGTCAAAAACAAGGAGAAGTGATAAAATCAGCTATGTTTAGCAAAGAGAGATTTTTGCTTAGCACAGAGAATTCCAACGGCTAAAAGATCCAATGAGGATAGAGTTTCCCAATATTGTAGGGATTTGATTTTGGAAGATAAAAGGACTATCTTTTCCCCTTAAAAATAGCCGTGAAATACCTGGAAAAAAATCTCAACTTGAATTTTGAACTAATCACTTTCCGAAGGATAAGAGGGAAATCTTTTCGGTTTTGGTAAATATTTTTCAAAATCAGTTTTGTAAATCTCCCAAGTGATTTTCATATCAAAAGATTTCCTACAGCTTAAATTGCTGTCTTGGAATTTTATCAAAATATATTAGAGCTTTTGGCCAACCAAAATAAGTTTTCCAAAGTGACCGGGTTTGGCCGTTGCAGTTCAGAAACACCCTAGGTACCCTGTTTACAGGGTTGTTCAAACTTGGTGTTCTGAAGCAAATAGCGCAACCAATTCAAGAGTGGTTAGTTAGAGACTTTTCAAGATTGGCATATTAACAAGAGTCTAAAAAATAAAACCTAAATTACCCAAGACATCTTGTTGTAGATCCAGTCATCTTATTCAAGATGAATATGCTGCCCCAACCACCTAGACCAACCTATTTGCCAGGTTGTTCTTGTATCGCTTGAGTTCAGAAAGGCCTGTTTGTTAGATTGTCCTTGAAACACCTAGCCTATTTGCCAGGTTGTTCTTGTATTGCTTGAGTTCAGGAACTGATCTTAACACACAATCAACTCATCGAGGTGGTGTTCTTGACTTGAGCGTGAGTCATCAAGGTATGAGACCTGTTCTTAAGACTTGTTCTCAACATTCAGCAAACAAGTTAAGACGCATATTGAAAATAACAGTATATGCCTGTTTGGAGAACTTTGTTTGGAGCAACATTACTTAAGAGCATTTTACACTTGGGTTTGTTGTCATCAAAACTGAATATACTAATTCAACAATTTCCCCTTTTTGATGATGACAAACCAAGTGTCCATATTAAAAAAAATTGAATGCTGATAGGGATCCACGTAGGTACAAGGAGTTAGAGGTCAACCCACCCTATCGAGTCAAGGTCAGGCTCATTCGTCATACTTTGTCAATAGGTTACACTATTCTTCCCCCTTTTGGCATCATTAAAAAGCAAGAACAACAGGACGGTTGCAAGAAAAGCATATAAAGCATTGCAAATAGATATTTCATTGCAAAGAAAAGTAGTACAATGCCAAAACAACAAAACTAAGAGAGGAGGAGGAGGAGACTAGAGACCAGCCTAGACAATCAGGGAGCAGGGGGTGGTTTCGTTTGCAGAGGAGGAATGCTAGGGGCAAGGGTGGAGAGAAGGGCAAGCAAATCTTCATGGCGTTTGGCGGAGAGGGCTTGTTCCTCAGCAAGAGCAGCCTTGATGGCGGAGAGCTCATCCTTGAGGCGAGCATTGTCCTCAAGAACAGCCTCAACCTTGATGGAAGGTTGCCCAGAAACAGGTGGTCGAGGTAGTCGACGACCCTGTTTGGAGACTGACCCTTCGCCAACCTCATAGCCACACCCTAGCAGGGTGTCAATCCCAATTTTATCAATGATTTGGGCCGCCACTCTCCATGTGAGCGCTATCCCAAAGTGCTCAAACACCCTTGTCAGCAGAAACCCATAGCCAAGATCATGGGCTTGGGTGGTGTTCGCAATTTGCCCTATGTGGCGAATAATGATTGCAGGGAGGTTTATTGGTTCCTCCCGATCCAGTAGGTCCACCAGACATTGATCGAGGGCATCTGCTGAGTTTCGCCCTTGACCTCGCGGAATTATGTTCTTGATGGTGAACATAAACAGTAGTTGGTGCAGGGAGGGCATTTCACCCTTCTTAACCGAGAGGGGTGTTCTCAGGCCCTGTTTCTGACTGAGGCATTGGGACACCTCTAGGAGCCTGGCTGTTGTCAGGGCAGTCTTGTCTTCCCTCACATGCACAGCAAAGCCTTGTGAGGGCACCCCCAATATTTTCCCAAGTGTGGGCGCATCAACCTTAATGCCTTGCCCATTCACAAAACTTGTCACCACCCCTTTGGTGACACTACAGTTGGCGTAAAACTCAGCCAACTCAGGCACAGAACACCCCAACTGGATGTTTGCAAACAAGTCGAGCCAGCCTTGGACTCGCAACTTGTTCAGGAACACCCCCAAACCCTGTTCCTCGAAAAAACGTACATTTACTACCTTCCCCCTGACGACATTGCGCTTAAGAAATTGCGCATGCTTGTCAGACATAGGAGAGGGAGTGGACTTCTTTGGGCGTTTGGGAGGAGGAACAGAGGTGGTAGCGTCTGGTAGGAGAGCTGTTCTGGGCTTTCTTTTGAGGGGTGAGTTTGCAGGAGAGGACTTCACAGCAGGTTTAGAGGTTGATTTTTGAGGGGCTTGATCTTCAGAGGACTCGGAGAACACCGGTGTCCCCTGTTTGAAAGAGGTGTTCTCAGAGTCAGAACTCGAGAACCCCTCGGTAGAAGAAGAGGAAATCTCCTCGATGATTGGAGCAGAGGGTTTGGAGATACGGGGAGCGGATTGAAAAGCTATTCTTGCAGATTTGCGAGAAGGCTTGGAGGATTTTGGAGAAGAGGGAGTTTGAGAGGGCTGAGACCTTGGTTGTGGCCTTGTTCTTGGCGTTCTGCTGCGCCTGGCCACTATTTTCACCCTTTTCCTTTTCTCTCCGGTTTGAGCAACCGGAGTAGTGAGTTCAGCCTCAGGGAGAGAATCCTTCTCCTGACTCTCCTCTGATGTCTCATTCGAATTCCCTCGGAAATCGACATTCAGATCCTCCACACACACGGCGTCAAAAGAGTCTTTCCCTGTTTCTGGCACTGTTTCAGGAAACAGCCCAAAAGAACAAGGTTCGAAATTATCACTAAACCCTTCAGGGGTTTCCAAGATTTTGTCTTGAGGCCCCGATGGTGCACCCTCCGACTCTACTTTAATGGGACATGCAACTGACCCCACAAGAAACACCAATTCCCTTCCACAATTGAAGGGAATATCGTCCATCCCTATCCCGACTGACTTTAGGAACAAGCTTTTCAGAAATCTGAAAGGCTTGTACAGGATTGGGCGAGGGGGAGCAGGGATTGAGGACGCAAGAACCAGGGGTTTTGAGTGAGAGGTGTTGTTGGAAGCCATTGTTGCTAGAGGAGAGAGGTTTGGGTTTAAGGCTGTTTGCGGGGTTTGCTTTTGAGCGAGATGAAGTCAGGTGAAAAGAAGAACTGAGAACAGGGCATTTAAAGAGAGAGAGAGCACCCAAAATCTTTTAAAGATCTCTAGGTTTGCAACGGGTGAGAACATTAAAGGCGTGTGCCTTGGTAAGGAGGGAGGTTTAAAGAAAACACATTCCCATATGCATCGAACAACCAAGGGACGTACCTGTTCTTTCCGTTCGATCAAGATACCTGCCTGTTCTTCGCCGTTTGATCTTGATTTGACTCATTGGTACTAGGGGTGGTAGAGCTGCTCCAGTGATCCTTAGTACATCCCCTTATGCTGCACTCTTTGTATAAATTAAAAAAAACGCACGCAATTCGAGTGTATGCACTCATTGTACATAAATCACATCAGTTGCTAATAAGATTTGCAAACAAGGGGAGAGAACAGGGTGTAGAGGTTGTTTTTACCAAACCTAGTTCATGTCTTGGAAACAAGTATCTCAGGGTGTTCTTACCAACCCTAGTTCCAGTCTATTTCTCTCAAATTGATCTCTAGCTAGTGCCTTAGTGAATATATCAGCAATTTGATTTTTCGTTATGTAAAAATTCATAGAAATTAAACCCTTTTCAACATTATCTCTCAAGAAATGATGTCGAATGTCAATATGCTTTGTTCTTTTATGTTGACATGGATTTTTGGCAATGTTAATTTCACTTGTGTTATCACAAAAAATAGGAATGCATCCAGTGTCAACACAAAAGTCCTTAAGCTGTTGTCTTATCCATAACAGTTGAGCACAACATGAAGCTGCTGCAACATATTCAGCTTCTGCTGTGGACATGGCAACTGAATGTTGCTTCTTGGTAGCCCAAGATACCAAACAAGGTCCAAGAAAGTGAGCCATACCTGAGGTACTCTTTCTATCAATTAGGAATCCAGCATAGTCAGCGTCAGCATATCCAACAAGATCAAAATTGCAACTTCTAGGATACCATAAAGCTAAATTGGGTGTATGCTTCAAATATCTTAGTATCCGTTTAACAGCTTTAAGATGAGTTTTCTTAGGACTAGATTGAAAATGGCCACATAAACCAACACTAAAAACAATATCCGGTCTACTCATGGTTAGGTATAGGAGTGACCCAATCATGCCCCTATAGAGTTTCTCCTCAACTGAGGGACTCCCATCATCCATAACCAACTTGGTTGAAGGAGAAATAGGAGTGTCTATGGATTTGGCCGACTCCATCCCAAAACGCTTAAGTAGCTCCTTGATATACTTTTGTTGATGGATCATGGTGCCGTTTGGAGTTTGCTTGATTTGTAAGCCTAAGAAAAAGTTAAGCTCACCTATCATGCTCATCTCAAACTCACTCCTCATCATATTTGAAAATTCATTGCATAAATCATGATGAGTTGCACCAAATATAATGTCATCAACATATATTTGGACAATCAATAAATGTTCCCCCTTAGATTTTAGAAATAAGGTATTGTCTACCTTGCCTCTTCTAAAATTATTTTCAAGTAAAAAACTTGACAAACGTTCATACCAAGCTCTAGGAGCTTGTTTTAAACCATAAAGAGCTTTGTCAAGTTTGAAAACATGGTTAGGAAATTCACTGTTTTCAAAACCAGGGGGTTGTTTGACATACACCTCTTCTTTAAGGTATCCGTTTAGGAATGCACTTTTCACGTCCATTTGATATAGCTTGATTTCCATGTGAGCTGCAAAGGCTATTAGGATTCAAATAGCCTCAATTCTAGCAACTAGTGCAAAGGTTTCTTCATAATCGATCCCTTCTTCTTGGTTATACCCTTGAACAACCAGCCGTGCCTTGTTCCTAGTGACTATTCCTGACTCATCCAGTTTGTTTCGGAACACCCACTTGGTTCCAATGATTGTTCTCTCTGCAGGTTTAGGTACCAGGTGTCATACTCTATTTCTTTCAAATTGATGGAGCTCTTCTTGCATTGCCGTGACCCAATCTGAATCTGCAAGAGCTTCATTCACATTCTTTGGCTCAATGTTAGAGAGAAAAGCATAGAAAGCACAGAAATTCTTAAGCTTAGACCTAGTTTGCACTCCACTGTTAATATCAGACAGAATTTGATCAAGAGGTTGTGAACTATGGTGCTTCCATGGTCGTGAAGTAAGTGGATCCACAGACACATGCTCTACTCTAGCCGGAATATTTGGAGAATGAGGCTCACGAACACCTCCTGAGCCTGTTTCTGCACCTGTTTGTAAGCCTGTTCCTGAAGAACATGGTCTCGAACAGGGTTCAACGGTATTTCCCCCTGTTTGGTGTTCACCTTGCCTGCCGTTTTGAGGAACAACTTCGGGGCCTGTTGTCTCCATGGTGTTCTTACCTTGTCTCTCATGGGGCAACACTTCTTTTCGGATAAGACCTAATTCAAACTCTTCTTCCTATGCACCATTCTTATTCAAAGTGTTAGATTCATCAAAAAGCACATGCACACTTTCCTCAACGTACAAGGTTCTTTTGTTAAAGACTTTGTATGCCTTGCTGTGAGAGGAATAACCGAGAAATATTGCCTCATCACTCCTGGGATCAAACTTTCCTAAAGCATCCTTCCCATTATTATGCACAAAACACCTACAACCGAATGTTCTTAAATGCATAATGTTAGGCTTTCTGCCTTTGAAGACTTCGTAGGGAGTTTTATTCAAAATAGGTCTAATCATACATCTATTCATAATGTAACATGATGTGTTCAAAGCTTCTACCCAAAAGTTCCTAGGATGACCACTAGCAATAAGCATTGTCCTAGTCATGTCTTCTAGGGTGCGGTTTTTGCGCTCAACCACCCCATTCTGTTGGGGTGTTCTTGGGGTCGAGAAGTTATGATCAACACCATGCGTATTACAAAATTTTGTAAAACTTGCATTTTCAAATTCAGTACCATGGTCAGACCTCAAGCTAACCAATGAGTGTCCTACTCTCTTTTCAACCTTTTTGAGAAGGGCAATAAAATTCTCAAAAGTTTCATCCTTGGAGGCCAAGAACAGGGTCCAAGTAAATCGAGAGTAATCATCCACTATGACAAGCACATACCTCTTCCCACCTCTACTTGTTATCCTCATAGGACCACATAGATCAATGTGTAATAATTCAAGAGGTTGGGTAGTGCTAACACACCTTTTTGATTTAAAAGACAATCTGACTTGTTTTCCTTTTGCACAAGCTTCACATACCCTGTCATCATTAAACTTGATGGAAGGTAGTCCAACAACCAAGTCTTTGGAAACAAGTTTGTTTAAAAGAGTAAGGCTCGCATGACCTAGTCTCTTGTGCCAGATCATTATATCATCATTCACAGCACTCAAGCAAGTCAGGTTGTTTTGGAGAAGTGTGGAAATACAAACTTTGTAAACATTTTTGTGACGCTTCCCCTTTAACACAACGTCTCCTGTGTTGGCATTGACAACCAAGCAATGTGTTCGTGAGAACACCACTAGATTGTTCTTGTCACACAGTTGGGACACACTTAGTAAATTATGCTTTAAACCATCAACTAAGTGCACATTATCAATTGAGTGGGAGAGAGTTTTACCAATGCTACCTATACCGACAATTGTCCCAGACTTGCCGTTTCCAAAAGCCACACTCCCACCGGTTGAAGCTGTAAGTGAGAGAAAGTTTGATTTTTCTCCGGTCATATGCCGCGAACACCCACTATCAACATACCACAGCTGCCTGTTTTCAAGGTTATTTTCTGAGCTATTTGCCAGGGTGTTTCTTACCCTGTTTGCTGGGTTGTTTGTGGGGTTGTTCTCTCTCACTTCAGCCTGCAAAACAAATCAAGGGTTAGTTTTGGGAACCCAGATCCACTTGGGTCCCATTCTTTTAGACAAATAAAGCTCATCTTTCCTAATCCAGATTTGTTTCACATACCTTTCATTCTTTTCAATGGCATACCTTCTTGAAGGACATGAATATTGATAGTGACCAGTTTTACCACAATAAAAGCAAACAATGTTTTTAGGTAATCCCACATACTTTCTATGGATTGGGTAAACGGTTCGTTTAGGCTTATATCCAAGTCCCTTTTTGTTTCAACTGTGGTGAGTGTTTAACCAATCAAGGGCTTGTGAGGACTTGTTCCACAACCTGTTTGTGGCAAGGTCGTGTTCTGTGCGTTTTGCTTTAGCCGACAAGTTCTTGTTTTCAGCAAGCAAAACTTCGACCTTTTCTTTAAGCTCAAGGGTTTCCTTTTCAGCCTTGGCTTGATTGGTGGTATATTTTACTTCGTTCAAGATCAAGGTCTCCCTAAGGTCATTTATGGTTTGATGTGAAGCTAGAATTTCTCTTTCAGCCTCAAGTTTCTCATTCTTAAGGATCTCATTTTCTAGTTCTAGGTCTCGGACATCTCGTTTCAATTCAGCACAAGTATCCATCAAGGTATACAAAAGTTTTTCGAGAGTTGCTTTATTGAGACCACGTACCTTGTTCTTGAGATCAGTCAAGCTGTTTGTGGATTCATCATCTGAGTCTGAGTCACTTTGTGCCATGAGAGCTACAGCATCTCCTTCACTTTCAGATTCACCTTCATCCTCAGAAGAGTCTCCCCAGGCAGCAAGCATAGCCTTCGAGAATCTTTTGCCTGAGGTGTTCACAAGTTGTTTTCGAACCTGTTTTTTGGGTTGTTCGAACTCCTGCTCTTCTCGAAGCAGAGGGCAGTTTTTCACAAGGTGATCTGGTTTGCCACATTTAAAACACCCTGTGAACTGTTCTCGGGGGTGTTTCTGGATTTACTGAAGTCCTTTCTTAAGCTGTTTTCTTTGACCTTTTCGAAGAATTTCTTGAACTTTCGTGTCATTAAGGCCATCTCTTCATCCTCAAGGTCAGAGTCATCATCCTCTTGTGCTTTCAAGGCAAGCCCACGATCCTTCTTCTGCTTCTCTTTTTGTTGTGAGTTCTTTCTGAGTTCATAGGTTTGAAGATTGCCAATCAACTCGTCGAGGGTGATCTTGTTCATGTCTTTAGCTTCTTGGATAGCTGTCACCTTCGCTTCCCAAGACCGAGGCAAAATCCTTAGAATCTTCCTCACCAGCTCTTCTGTGGTGAAGGATTTTCCCAGGGATTTTAGCTCGTTTGTTATGTGGGTGAAGCGTGTGTACATATCCATCACGTTCTCACGATCACCCATATCAAACAACTCATATTGCCTCATGAGTAGCTCAATACGTGATTGTTTGACTTGACTTGTTCCTTCATGAGCTACTTGGAGGGCATTCCATATCTCCTGGGCTGACTCACACTCCGAGATACGTGTATATTCATCTGGACCTAGGCCAAAATATAATAGCTTCTTGGCCTTGGCATTCTTTTCCATTTTCTTATAGTCTTCAGCATCAAACTCTATGGGTTCCTTGGGAACCTTCTTACCATCTTCAAGCACCTTGGTGGGAACAAGGGGCCCGTTCTTGATGAGCATCCATAACTCATAATCTTCTGCCTGAATATAGTTCTCCATCCTATTCTTCCACCAACTATAATGTTGGCCGTTGAAATAGGGTGGCTGAGTAATGGATTGCCCTTCAAGGATTCCTTGTGGTGTACTCATCTTCAGAATCTCTCAAGGTGTTAGCCCTTTTGTGAGAGAACCTGCTCTGATACCACTTGTTGAATTTAGGAGTACTTACCCACAGAGGGGGGTGAATTGTGGTGTTCGATTTTCGCGTACTTACTGACAAACACCCTCCTGATTGCAGAGGTTGTTCTTGAATTACAAACAACCTTCTGACTTGTTTGCACCAGATGTTTTCAATTTGCTCAAAGGCGAAAATCAACAAGATAAATGCGGAAATAAAGCACACACAATTTTTCCGTGGAAAACACCTCTAGCCCAACTGAGGTGTGAAAAACCACGACCTACCTCGTGTAGGATTTAACCACTTTCACTAACGGGCTTCACACGTTACAAATGTAACACACCTTGTTACAACTTGCAACCACGTAACCTTCTTTTCTAAGAAAGGTTACACCACGTCCAAATCTCACCAGATTGGACACATCCAAAGTCCACACGACTGAGGACCACTCACTCACTTTTCTGATCCAAGATCAGGGTTACAAAACACCTTACGGGGGTGCTTCTGATTTAAGCAGATGTAAGGTACAATGAGGTCCTAGTATGCCAATATCTTGAAAGCTCAGCTTAAACACAACTTGTCTCGGTTTTTCTTTTCTCAAGAGTAGCTCGAAAAATTCTTCTCACTAGAAAAACCACTTTTGCACTTCTCCCTTTTTGCGTATGTTGTGTATGTTTCTCGTTTTTTCTTATCTTATGAATGGGAGTGAAATGTTGAGTTTTTAAACAAAAAATCCAACGGTCAAAAACAAGGAGAAGTGATAAAATCAGCTATGTTTAGCAAAGAGAGATTTTTGCTTAGCACAGAGAATTCCAACGGCTAAAAGATCCAATGAGGATAGAGTTTCCCAATATTGTAGGGATTTGATTTTGGAGGATAAAAGACTATCTTTTCCCCTTAAAAATAGCCGTGAAATACTGGAAAAGAATCTCAGCTTGAATTTTGAATTAATCACTTTCCAAAGGATAAGAGAGAAATATTTTCGGTTTTGGTAAATATTTTCCAAAATCAGTTTTGCAAATCTCCCAAGTGATTTTCATATCAAAAGATTTCCTACAGCTTAAATTGCTGTCTTGGAATTTTATCAAAATATATTAGAGCTTTTGGCCAACCAAAATAAGTTTTCCAAAGTGACCGGGTTTGGCCGTTGCAGTTCAGAAACACCCTAGGTACCCTGTTTACAGGGTTGTTCAAACTTGGTGTTCTGAAGCAAATAGCGCAACCAATTCAAGAGTGGTTAGTTAGAGACTTTTCAAGATTGGCATATTAACAAGAGTCTAAAAAATAAAACCTAAATTACCCAAGACATCTTGTTGTAGATCCAGTCATAATGTTCAAGACGAATACGCTGCCCCAACCACCTAGACCAACCTGTTTGCCAGGTTGTTCTTGTATCGCTTGAGTTCAGAATGGCCTGTTTGTTGGATTGTCCTTGAAACACCTAACCTGTTTGCCAGGTTGTTCTTATATTGCTTGAGTTCAGGAACTGATCTTAACAAGCAATCAACTCATCGAGGTGGTGTTCTTGACTTGAGCATGAGTCATCAAGGTATGAGACCTGTTCTTAAGACTTGTTCTCAACATTCAACAAACAAGTTAAGACGCATATTGAAAATAACAGTGTAAGCCTGTTTGGAGAACTTTGTTTGGAGCAACATTACTTAAGAGCATTTTACACTTGGGTTTGTTGTCATCAAAACTGAATATACTAATTCAACATACTAATTGGCCAAGAATCGATTGAAGCTAAGGATTCTTCCCATCCTTTACTGGTTCCTCTCTTAAAGGCCTTTGAACGTGTCTTTGCAACTGAAGTGCCTCATAACTTGCCTTCCAAAAGATCCATACAACATAAAATTAACCTCATTCCTAGTGCCACACTGCCAAACAAGCCATCCTATCATATGAACCCCCAAGAAACTTAAGAAGTACAACGGTAAGTAGACAAGCTTTTAGCTAAGGGTTTGATCCCTGAGACCCTTATCCCTTGCGCCATTTCGACTTGGTTGTGCCTAAGAGGGATGGTACCATGAGGATGTGCATGCATAGTTAGGCAATCAACAAGATTACTATCGAATATCGTTATCCCACTCTAAGATTGGGGGATCTTCTTCATGAGTTACATGAAGCCACTATCTTTTCGAAGATTGATTATAGAAGTGGCTACTATCAAATTCGGGTCTAAGCGGGAGGTGAATGAAAGATGGCTTTCAAAACCAAAAGAGGCCTTTATGAGTGGCTAGTTATGCCCTTTGGTTTAATAAATGCACTAAGCACTTTTATGCGGCTTAGTTCTTAACCCCTTCATCGGCAAGAATGTAGTGGTATGCTTTGATGATATCTTATTGCATAGCTAAGATGAGAAGCAGCATGCCGAGCACTTGTATTAAGTCGTGAGTATTCTAGCTCAAGAGAAACTCTATGGGAACTTGGAGAAATGTCACTTTTTCATCTCAAAAGTCATGTTCTTGGGCTATGTGGTCTCGGCTCAACGCATTTATGTAGATGAGAGCAAGATCAAGGCCATTTACGAGTGGCCCATTCCTACTTCAATCCAAAAAGTACGAAGCTTTCATGGTTTAGCCTCTTTCTATAGGAAGTTTGTCAAGAATTTTAGCGCCATTGTTGCCCCCATGACCGAAGTTCTCAAGGTCGAACAGTTTGAAAGGACCGAGCAAGCTCAAAAGGCCTTTGAGGAAATGAAGCTTAAGCTTACTAGAGCACCTATTCTAGCCCTTCCAAGCTTCTCCAAAGTCTTTGATGTGGAATGTGATGCCTTTGGAGTGGGATAGGGCTATTGTGTCTCAGAAGAAGAGGCCTTTTGAATTCTCTAGTGAAAAACTCAATGATGACAAGAGGAAATATTCTACTGATGACAAGGGGTTCTATGCAATTATGAGAGCGTTGGATCATTGGCGGCACTCCTTGGTGGGAGGAGAATTCATTCTCCATTCGGATCATGAGGCACTTAAGTTCATCAAGGCCAACATAAACTCAATCAAAGGCATGCCAAGTGGGCTGTGTACTTGCAGTCCTTCCATTCATGATCCACCATAAGGCTGAGAAGATGAACAAGGGCGGGGACCCTTTGTCAAGGAGGTATCTACTTCTCTCTACCTTGGAGTCCAAAGTCCTTAGTTCTGAGTGTATGAAGAGGATGTAAGATCAAGATGAAGATTTCAAGGAAGTCTATGAGAAATGCTCTAAGCATGCTCACAAGTTGTTCTGCATAGAGAATGGGTTTCTATTCAAGGGTGATCCACTATGCATACCGAAGAAAGGGTTTGGGGAACTCTGGATTCAAGAGCTCCATGGAGGAGCCTTGGCCGGACATTTTGGCATAGAGAAGACTTGTTTAATGCTTAAAGAACATTACTATTGATCGAGTATGTCCAAGGATGTAGAGCATTATGTGAAAAGGTGCCCCACTTGCCAACTAGGTAAGAGGCAGCTTTGGCCTGAAGGCCTTTATTCTCCACTGTCGATTCCTCAAGGCCCCATGGGAGCATGCAAGCTTGGATTTCATCATGGATTTTCTAAGGACACAATGACATAAGTATTTCATCATGGTGGTGGTGGATAGGTTCTTGAAGATCGCTCACTTTGTAGCATGCCACACCACTAATGATGCATCTTATAATGCTATTCTCTATTTCAAAGAGATTTGTATCTCAATGGCATTCCAAGAAGCTTGGTGTCAGATCAGGACACCAAGTTCTTGAGTCACCTTTGGCTCACCTTGTGGAGGAATCTAGGCCCTCATCTGAAGTTTAGCATAGCTTGCCACCCACAAATAGACAGCCAAACCGATGCAACCAACCGCACTTTGCATACTTTGCGTCGGGTTCTTGTCAAGAAGAGCATCAATGGGTGGGATGAATTGCTTTGCATGCTGAATTTGCTTTTAACTGAGCACCTAGCAAGGCCACAAGCCTTTTACCCTTTTAAGTGGTGTATAGATGCAACCCAAGGACTCTATTAGACCTTGTTCCAATTCCTAGTCCAATTAAGTTCACTTGGGAGGCCGAGAAGAGAACTAAGGAGATTCAAGATCCACATGCCAAGATTAGGGGGAGAATTGAGATGTCCAATAATCAAGCTAAGTACCATGCTGACAAACATAGGAAAGAGGCTCATTTTCAGCCTGGAGAGTTGGTGTGGATCCACCTAAGGACGAAAAGGTTCCTGAGCAAACAAAAGTCCAAGTTAATACTAAGATCGGACAGTCCATCGGGATCCTTGAGAAGATTGGTCCAAATGCATAGAAGGTGGACTTTGCTAGTGAGAATGGAGTTTCTGCCAGCTTACAATGTGGCTGAATTAAGTCCCTACTATGAGGAAAATGAAAAACTTTCGAGTTTGAGGTCAAACTCCAACCAAGCCGCGGGGTATGATCTGTATAATCCATTAGAGCCTTATGAAGGCCAACCCTTAAGTCCATAGCAACTAGTAAGCACTAAGGAAGTGAGGGAATTACATGCCTAGGTCAGAAACTTCTGTGAACCATCCAATAACAGACTGGTCAGTTAATCGAAAATTGGTGCAGTTTTGTCTTGCTTTTGGGGCCAGATGCGGAGGTGGTGATTGACTACTTTTCCCACTCTCGTTAAGTGCTTTTCAATAAACAAGTTGCAAGGCTTTTGGACATCATTTGGTTGGTCAAACAACAAATTTATTCAAACAGTGTAGTTTGGGCGACAATCTAGCACAGCCTGAGTTGCAGGGATATTATGTTAAGTTAATAAAGTCCAACCTTTTGAAACTTTAGGGTATGAAAGAAGACACAAAAATTTATCAAGTCACATGCACAAAGACCCTCTGAAGCACCCCTTGTGCTGCCTTTATCCAGATAAAAGTACTAGAAAAACATCCTTTTACCTAGATTGAAGCTAGCTGTGGGAAAGGACTTACTTTGGGTTTGCAATTGCACTACTTGTTGATTTTGAACTGTGATGATGTACTAGGCTGCCTTGTCAGCTTAACGCCTTATTAAGTCGAGTCATTGGTATCACCCTCTTCCGTAGTATACTTTCGATCCCCTAGATTACTTTTGGAGGTTTGGATGGCTGAGTTAGCCTCCTCAAAAGATAGCCATAAACCTTTTGTAAATTAGATTTGATTGGATGTATCATGAGCTTAGGAACTCAAGTGGGTCCCTAAGTCTCTTTGTCTCAACTAGAAAGGTGCTTAATTTTTGTAATCTAGTTAATCTAAGGAGATTGCCTAAGTGTGTCTAAGGGTGGCTCTTTAGATTATCCCTTGTAAACTCACTTGTTCATCTCGCTTTGCTTGGTTTTGCTCACAAACGGTCGGTGACATACATTCTGCCCATCGCATATTCTTGGTTTCCTTCGGGTGTTTTGAGTGTTGGTGAGGCTTGAATACATCAAGTGGTATCAGAGCTTGGCTACCCTCTTGTGGCCATAGCTTCCAAACCCAAACACAACCCTTAGCCAAGCACAAAGCCAACCCACAAAGAACTCGGTTACAAGTATATCTTATAGCCTTACCCCGGAAGAAGTGGCTGAACAAGCCTTTAAGAAGAAGGATGAATTGGAAGCAAGGGTCGAGTACTTACGATCACAACTTGGCCAACTCATATAAGAGAAAAGAAAGAAGTTGCGAAGTTCTAGAAGCTCTAGCAAGCAAGAAGATTCGGATGATTTTGCGGAGGAGTAGAGCAATTCGTTTGGAGACTCTAGTGATGATGTGTAAACAAGGAGATCAAAGATGCACTGTAGGCCTCATGATAGAAGCTACAATGATTTCGAGATGGATATACTTGAGTTTAATGGCCAACTAGACCACGACCTATTCCTAGATTGGCTCCAAACCGATGAAAGAGTCTTTGAGTTCGAAGACATCCCGGAAGAGAGGAAGGTAAAACTTATTACTTTGAAACTTAGAAAACTTGCATCCATTTGTTGGTCAAATACAGTGTCCAAGATAGCTAGGAAACGTAAAGGGAAGATTAAAACTTGGGAGAAAATGAAAGCTAAACTCAAGTCCAAGTTCTTACCTCCCCGTTACTTACAAGACAACTTCCTAAAACTCCACCACCTAAAGCAAAGTTCTAAGAGTGTGAAGGAATACACTAGAGACTTTGAGCAACCACTCTTGAAACATGACTCGAAGGATGATGAGTCATAAACTTTGATTCATTATTTGAGTGGTTTGGATGAGTGAATTGCCTATGTTGTAGTACTACATCTGTATACTTTGATAAGTTAAGCATTTTGGCCCATAAAGTGGAGTTAGAAAATAAGCTCAAAGTCAAGGGAACAGTTTCTAAGCCTAATCCTCCACCTTGCCCTTTCCTAAAACCTCCCTACAACACTTCCAAATCTATCCCAAATAGAAACCCGAAACCTCCTCCACCTACGCCCCACAAACACCCTCAAAATAGCCACCTAAACCCATGGATAAGAAGAGATGTTTTTGGTGTCAAGGCCTCAGTCACTTTGCTTCCAAGTGCCCAAAAAAGAGAGTGGTGTCTTTGGCAGAGTATTAAGCTTCCCTTAAGGAATCAGATGAGGAAGTTGAGGGAGAGGAGAAGGGGCTTCTCTTGAATGAAGTCCTTAAGGAAGTGAAGGAAGGACTAGATGAAGGGGAAATGCTTGTGATTAGACGTGCATTAAGCGGTTTGGCTTCCTAAATTGACTTAGAGCAACATGAGAACATCTTCCATACTCAGTGCATCATGAATGAGAAGGTGTGCTCTCTCATTATTGATAGGGGAAGTTATGCTAATGCGTCCTCAAGGACCATAGTGGAGAAGCTCGAGCTTGCAGTTTCACCAACCCAGGCCCTTACACCATTCAATGGCTTAATCAAGGTAAAGGATTGCAAATCCCCTCCCGATTTTTACTCACTTTATCCATTGGGAAGAACTACAAGGATGAGATTTGGTGTGATATGGTGCCTATAGATGCTTGTCACATCCTTTTGGGACGTCCTTGGCTCTTTAATAGGAGAGTTATGCATGATGGCCATTTAAACACATACACGTTCACTAAAAATCACAAGAAAATCACCCTTACCCATCTCAATTCCACCTCTCAAAGAAAATCCCAACACACCCCTAGAATGGACATGTTTCTTGCCACCTTACTTTACTTTCAACTCCATAAGTTTGATGCTTATAAAGAATAGATATTACTTGGCTAAGAACCAGTGAAGCTAGGGATTCTTCTCATCCTTTGCTTATTCCCCTCTTAAAAGCCTTTGAACATGTCTTTCTAAGTGAAGTACCTCATGACCTACCTTCCAAAAGATCCATACAACACAAAATTGACCTTATTCCTAGTGCCACACTCCTAAACGAGGTAGCCTACCATACGAACCCTTAAGAAACTCAAAAGTACTACTATAAGTAGATGAGCTTCCAGCTAAGGCCATGATCCGTGAGAGCCTTAGCCCGTATGCCGTTCCAACTTTGATTGTGCCTAAGAATGATGGTACCATGAGGATGTGTATGGATAGCAAAGCAATCAGTAAGATTACTATCAAATGCCGCTATCCTATTCCAAGATTGGAGGATCTTCCTTCTGAGTTACATGAAGCCACTATCTTTTCCAAGATTGATTTTAGAAGTGGCTACTATCAAATTCAGATCTATAAGAGAGATGAATAGAAGATGACTTTCAAAACCAAAGGAGGCCTTTATGAGTGACTAGTTAGCCCTTTGGTTTGAAAAATGCACTAAGCACTTTTATAAGGCTTACAAACCATGTTTTTAAGCCCGTCATCGGTAAGAATGTGGTGGTATACTTCGATGATATCTTGTTGTATAGCCAAAGTGAGGAGGAGCGTGCTGAGCACTTGCATTAAGTTTTGAGTATTCTAGCTCAAGGGAAACTCTATGAGAACTTAGAAAAATGCCCCGTTTTCTCCTCACAAGTCGTACTCTTAGGCTATGTGATCTCGACTCAACGCATTCATGTAGATGAGAGCAAGATCATGGTCATCTGCGAGTGGCCCGTTCCTACTTTAATGCACTAAGTACGAAGCTCTCATGGTTTAGCCTCTTTCTATAGGAGGTTTGTTAAGAATTTTACATCCATTGTTGCCCCTATGATCGAAGTTCTCAAGGCCAAACGGTTTGAAATGATCAAGTAAGCTCAAAAGGCCTTTTGAGGAAAGCAAGCTCAAGCGTACTAGTGCACCTATTCTAGCCCTTCCAAGCTTCTCCAAAGTCTTTGAAGTGGAATATGATGCTTCCGAAGTGGGGATAGGGGTTGTTTTGTCTTAAAAGAAGAGGCCTGTGGCATTCTTTAGTGAAAAACTCAATGATGCCAAGAGGAAGTATTCTACTTATGACAAGGAGTTCTATTCAATTGTGAGAGCCTTAGAGCATTAACGGCACCACTTGGTGGGAGGAGAATCCATTCTTCATTCACGTCATAAGGCACTTAAGTTCATTTAAGGCCAAGATAAACTCAATCCAAGGCAAGCCAAGTTGGTTGAGTACTTGCAGTCGTTCCATTTCATAATCCACCACAAGGCCGACAAGATGAAGAACGGATGCGAACCCTTTGTCAAGGAGGTATCTACTTCTCTCTACCTTAGAGTCCAAAGTCCTTTGTTTTGAGTGTGTGAAGGGGATGCATGATCAAGATGAAGATTTCAAGGAAATCTATTAGAAATGCTCTAAGCACGCTCGTGCGTTGTTCTACGTAGAGAATGGGTTTCTATTGAAGGCCAATCGACTATGAACGCTGAAGAGTGGGTGTGGGGAACTCTTGATTCAAGAGCTCCATGGAGGGGCCTTGGTCGCACATTTTTAGCATAGAGAAGACTTATTTAATGCTTAAAGAACATTACTATTGATCGAGTATGTCCAAGGATGTAGAGCATTATCTGAAAAGATGCTCCACTTGCCAACTAGTGAAGAGTCAACTTCAACCTCAAGGCCTTTATTCTCAACTCTTGATTCCTCAAGGCTTATGGGAGGATGTAAGCTTAGGTTTCATCACAAGTTTGCCAAGGACACAATGACACAAGGATTCCATCATGGTGGTGGTGGATAGGTTCTTGAAGATGGCTCACTTTGTATCATGCTAGACCACTAATAACGCATCCCATATTGGTAATCTCTATTTCAAAGAGATTATGTGTCTCAATGGCATTCCAAGAAGCATGGTGTTGGATAAGGATATCAAGTTCTTGAGTCACTTTTGGCTCACCTTGTAGAGGAAGCTAGGCACCCATGTCAAGTTTAGCATAACTTGCTACCCCATAAATGGACGGCCAAACCAAAGCAACCAACTGCACTTTGGGTCCTTTGCTTTGGGTTCTAGTCAAGAAGAGCATCAAGGGGTGGGATGAATTACTTTGCAATGCTAAATTTTTGTTCGACTGAGTCGCTAGAAAGGCCATAAGTTCAAGTGGTGTATGGATGTAACCCAAGGACTCCATTAGACCTTGATCCAATCCCTAATCCAACTATATTTAGTTGGGAGGTCGAGAAGAGAGATTCAAGATTTATATGCCAAGATTAGGGAGAGAATTAAGAAGTCTAATGATCAAGCCAAGCACCATGCCAACAAGCATAGGAAAGAGGCTAATTTTCAGCATGGAGACTTGGTAAGGATCCACCTAAGGAAGGAAAGGTTCCCCAGCAAACAGAAGTCCAAGTTAATGCCAAGATCGGATCATCAATTTATGATCCTTGAGAAGATTGTTCCAAATGCATAGAAGGTGGACCTTCCTTGCGAGTATAGAGTTTCTGTCGCCCTTAATGTTGCTGACTTAAGCCCTACTATGAGGAAAATGAAGAACTTTTAAGTTTGAAGTCAAAATCCAATCAAGCCGAGGGGTATGATGGGGACCATCCATTGGAGCATTATAAAGCCTAACCCTTAAGCCCACAACAACTAGCAAGCACGAAGGGAATGAGAAAAGTGCATACATTAGTAAGAAACTTCCTTGAACAATCCAGCAGTGAACTGGTTAGTTCACCCAAAAATTGGCCCAATTTTGTCTGAGTTATGGGGCTAGATGCTGAGGTGCTGATTGACTGCCTTGCCTGCCTGCCTTAATTTTAAGGAGTTAGCTTTTCAATAAAATAAGTTACAAGGCTTTTTGACGTCATTTGGTTGTTAAACAACAAGTTTATTCGAATAGTGCAGTTTAGGCGGCAGTCCAGCGTAGCCCTAATTGAAGGGAGATTAAGTTAATGAAGTCCAACCATTTTAAAACTTTAAGACATAAAAATGTGTCAAGTCACATGCCCAAAGCTTCCCTAAAGCACCCCCTTATGTAGCCTTTATCCAACCAAATGTACAAGAAAAGCATCATTTTACCTGCTTTGAAGCTAGCTGTGGGAAAGGACTTTGTCTTGGGTTTGTAGTTGTACTGCTTGCTGAATTTGAATTGTAATGATGTATTAGGTTGCCTTGTAATCTTGACACCTCATTTACTCAAATCATTAGTACTAATGAGGTGTCCAAAGCGAGATTAGATGTGGTTGTGTACTTAGGAGGATGATTTGATATCACTCGCTTCCCTGGTGTACTTTCAGTCCCCTTGCTGACTTTTGGAGGTTTAAATGGCTGAGTTATCCTCCTTAAGAGCTAGCCACAAACCTTTTGCAATTTAGATTTGAGTGAATTACACAGTTGAGTTTGAAAACTCTCTCTCTGAAGTCCTAGTCTTGTATCTTGAACTTAGCAAGTCAAGTGGGTCTCTAGGTCTCTTTATCTCAACTAGAAAGGTGATTAATTTATATAATCTAGTTTATCTGAGGAGATTGCCCAAGTGAGTCCAAGGGTGGCTCTTCAGATTATCCCATGTAAACTCACTTGTTCATCTCGCTTGGTTTTGCTCACAAACTGTCCGTGACATACATTCTGCCCATCTTGTACTCTTGGTTCCCTTTGAGTGTTTTGAGTGTTGGTGAGGCTTGAATACATCAAGGGATATCAAAGATTGGCTACCCTCTTGTGGCCATAGCTTCCAAACTCAAACATATCCCTTAGCCAAACACAAAGCCAACCTATGAAGAACCTAGTTACAAGTATGTCTTCTAGCCTCACCCCAAAACAAGTGGCCGAACAAGCCTTGAAGGAGAAGGCTGAATTGGAAGCAAGGGTAGAATACTTATAATCACAACATGGCTAACACATGCAAAGGAAAAGAAAGTAGTTGCGGAGTTCTAAAAGCTCTAGCAAGCAAGAAGATTCAGATGATTCCACAGAGGAGGAGAGCAATTCCTTTGGAGACTCCAGCGATGATGTGCACACAAGGAGATTAAGGAGCCATCGTTGGCCTCATAAGAGAAGCCACAATGATTTCAAGGTGGACATACCCGAGTTTAAAGGTGAATTGGACCCAGACCTATTCCTAGATTGGCTCCAACCCATCAAAAGAGTCTTTGGGGTCAAAGACATCTCGGAAGAGAAGAAGATAAAACTTGTTACTTTTAAACTTAGAAAGTATGCGTCCACTTGGTGGTCAAATGAAGTGTCGAAGAGAGTTAAGAAGGGTAAAGGGAAGATTAAACTTGGGAGAAAATGAATGCTAAACTCAAGTCCAAGTTCTCACCTCCCCATTACTTACAAGATAACTTCCTAAATCCCCACCACCTAAAACAAGGCTCTAAGAGTGTAGTGGCATACACTAGAGACTTCGAATAACTACTCTTGAAATTTAACTTGAAGGATGATGAGTCACAAACTTTGACTCGTTATTTAAGTGGTTTGGATGAACAAATTGCCTATGTTGTAGAACTACATCCATATACTTCCCTAGATGAGTTAAGCATTTTGGCTCATAAAAAAGAAGCTAGAAGGTGTGTTCTCTCATTATTGATGGGGGAAGTCGTGCTAATATGGCCTTAAAGGCCATAGTGGAGAAGCCTCAAGCTTGCAGTTTTAGCACACCTAAGCCCTTACACTATTTAATGGCTTAGTTAAGGTAAAGGCTTGCAAATCTCCTCTCGGTGCTTACCTACTTTATGAATTAGGATGAACTACAACGATGAGATTTGGTGTGATATCATGCCCATGGATGCTTGTCACATCATTTTGTAACATCCTTAGCTCTTTGATAGGAACACGTACGCCTTCACCAAAGATCATAAGAAAATGACCCTTACCCCTCCTAAGCCCACCTCTCAAAGAAAACCCCAAGACACTCCTAGCATGGACATCTTTCTCACCACCTTACTCCACTCTCAGCTCCATTAGTTTGATGCTTATAAAGAATGAATATTAATTGGCCAAGAATTAGCCAAAGCTGAGGATTCTTCCAATCCTTTGCTTGTTCCTCTCTTAAAGGCCTTTGAACATGTCTTTCCAATTGAAGTGCCTCGCGGCCTACCTTCCAAAAGATCCATACAACACAAAATTAACCTTATTCCCAGTGCCACACTCCCAAACAGGTTGTCCTACCATATGAACCCCCAAGAAACTCAAGAAGTACAATGACAAGTAGATGAGCTTCTAGCTAAAGGCTTGATCCGCGAGAGCCTTGGCCCTTGTGCCGTTCCGGCTTTGCTTGTGCCCAAGAAGGATGGTACCATGATGATGTGTGTGCATAGTAGCGCAATCAACAAGATTACTGCCAAATACCGCTATCCCTTTCCAAGATTAAAGGATCTTCTTTATGAGTTACATGAGAGCACTATCTTTTCTAGGATTGATTTTATAAGTGACTACTATCAAATTTGGATCTATGACAGAGATGAATGGAAGGTGGCTTTCAAACAAAAGATGCCTTTATGAGTGGCTAATTATACCCTTTGGTTTGAAAAATGCACGAAGCACTTTTACGGGGCTTATGAACCCTGTTCTGAAGCCCCTCATTGGCAGGAATGTGGTGGTATAGTTCAATGATATCTTGTTGCATGGCCGACGTGAGGAGGAGGATGACGAGCACTTGTATTAAGTTTCGAGTATTCCAGCTCAAGAGAAACTCTATGGGAACTTATTAAGCTTGTCGAGAGCTACAAATTTAACTACTACTTCGGTTATTAAGTACTTTTTATAGCATAGAAAGTAGGGATCGATCCACGAGGAAAGATTGTTTTAAAAAGGCTAGCTTAATCCTAAATGATCTTATTAATCCAATTTATTAAATCTAATCTTAATAATTCTAAAATAATTAAAATCTAATGAATAAAAGTCTGGAAAAAAAACCCAACGATGCTCCTAAATATTTGGATTATATTCTGGAAAGGAAACAGTAAAAAGCTTTCCTAAATAATCTAGCAAAATAAAAATAGAAGAGTAAGTGAAATTCTAATTAAAAATCAGAACAACAAATAATAATAAAAAAATAAATATTAAAAATGCCAAACAGTAACCTAAAATATTATTCTTCAGATATATGAGCTTATAACTCCTCAATTGTATCCAAATAATTTCAGAAAAATCAAATTAGAAAATTACCACAGAATATCAATGCAGAATATTAAATCTGAAATTAGAAATAAAATAATCTGCATAAATATAAATACGAAAATAATCAAGAAGGTTACCCTAATTCTAGGACTCAATTTTATGGACTTAACAATACCTAATATTCGTGAATTGACAATTAAAATCGAAATAAAGTATAAAACTTATTTCAAAATAGTAAATTTAGCATGGTTTCAAGAAAATTATACTAAGTAAAAAGGAATTACTCACTCATATTAAAAATAAAACCACAAAATTCGCGCAAATAAATCATGTTTAAAAATCAACTAAACAAACACAAAAAAAATGAAATAAAATAAACTAAAATAAAATAGAGAACCCCTACTTTGATGATGATGGTAATGAATTATGATGATGAGGTGAGGAGATGAGGGATATGTCGTGGAGTGTATAGAGGTGATGATGGGATGATTATGTGATGTGTGGGTGGATTATTAAGAAGGCCGTGAGATTGAGAGGGTAGATGAGATGGTGATGATTGCTGGGCTGAAGGTGAGGCTTGGCTGCCATGGGTGATGATCCTTATGGTGATGGTGATGATGATATATATAGGGAAGGAAGGAGGGGTATGATTAGGGTTAGTAATTAGGGTTTCCTTCTTCCTTTCTTCCTTAAACTTCTTCTCCCTCAAGACTTGTAGCTCTTCTCCAACTCTTGAAATCCTAGCCCAGACAATATCTTCATAATTATCCTTATTTTGACCGTCTTCTGCCCAAGTATGTAAAACCCGAGCCTCAATGACTCATCTTCTCCTCTTTATTAAAACAATGCCTAACCTGAAAAATATATAAATTAAAATAAATTAGACAAAATAAAGTATATAATATAATCAAAATAATTATTAAAATAATGCTTCATTTTTGGCTTAACAAATTCCCCCACACTTAGATTTTGGACCTCCTCATGCAAAGAAATCTTAGATTCGACCTAAACCCCACCCTCTTTCTTCCTTATAAAATCGCGCATAACTATGATGCTCATAATAGGCGTTGACTTGCTTTAAAAACAGTTTTATTGAAAATTAATTAGTTTTTCCTCCTATAAGTGAATAACTACTAGACATCTAACTACCATCAGAGTGTTTATTCATCAACCTCACAATATTTCCATAATGAAGTAATAAGATTAATAATTACCCATCTCTTCTGATTATGCATACACCAATCAAGAGGTCTAAAAAAAGTTAAGATAGAATAATTTAGGCATGGTATGGCTATAGAGACTATTGAATTAGATAGAATAACTCATTGAATTGATTCTAAACTTGCCTTCTACTTATTTCTCTTTCATTTTTTTTTTCAAACTCCACTTGCGCACATATTCGAGGCCCATATAAGGTCTTAGAAATTAAACACTCCCTGTCTGACACTCACCCGAATAGAGGTGGTGGAGCAAACATTTTTTTTTCATCATTACTTTTATTTATTTTATTGACTAACTAGTATGAGAAGCAAGTTTTCCAGTGGTAATATTGCCTCAAAGGGTGGCACCCAGTAGCGCATGTTTCAAAGGGATAATTGTCATTCCCGACTTTGACTTTTTTTTTTTTTGGAAGTTATTCTACTAATTCAATAGTCTAGGAAATGGGTAGGTCATTTTATTGCCTCTGTACGGCTATATAACATGATAAAATAAAATGAATAATTATGATAGTTGCTCATTATAGAGATATATGAGGATTAACTCAATCTTTTTTGAAAGACAGCTAGCATGCTTAGAAGTATTCACTCATAAAAGAATAAACTATAAAATGGCTAAGAAAATAAAAAAAATTTTTAAACAAGCAAGCCTAGCATAAACTCATATCATGCATTATTTATAAGAAAAAAGTTTTCAGAATAAATACTGCAGGAATTAAATACAGGATGCACCCCCCACACTTAATTCATGTATTGTCCCTAATGCATGCAAAAAGGTAGAAATAATGAAAATAAAAACAAAATTAAATAGGTACTTCCATAAAAATATCGGGTTGCCTCCCAACTAACGCCTTTATTTATAGTCGTTGGTTCGACTTCATGAAGCTCGTGGATCCTCTAGTTGGATCTCTTCTAATAAATCATCATTAACCTGATATGGCGCTTTTTGAAACTTAGCCTCTTTAATCTTAAGACTTACTGATTTAGGACAACCTTTTTTGTTTTTATCTACTAATGTTTGCTCCTTGTCCTTTCCAATTTCCTTACCACCCCTTAATCTCGGGCAATCTACAAAAATTAAAATAAAAACAATAAAAGTAGCAAAATTAGATAGAAGTAACTAGCAATTTTATTTTCTTTCCTCGGCAATGGCGCCAAAATTTGTTAAGCATGTCGAGAGATACAAATTTAACCACTACTTCGATTATTAAATACTTTTTATAGCATAAGGAAGTAGGGATCGATCCATGAGGAAACATTGTATTAAAAAGGGTAGCTTAATCCTAAATGATCTTATTAATCCAATTTATTAAATCAAATCTTAATAATTCTAAAATAATTAAAATCTAATGAATAAAAATCTGAAAAAAAACCCAATGATGCTCCTGAATATTTGGATTATATTCTTAAAAGGAAACAGTAAAAAGCTTTCCTAAATAATCTAGCAAAATAAAAACAGAAGAGTAACTGAAATTCTAATTAAAAATCAGAATAGCAAATAATAATTAGAAAATAAATATTAAAAATGTCAAACAGTAACCTAAAATATTATTCTTCAGGTATATGAGCTTATAACTCCTCAATGGTATCCAAATAATTTCAAAAAAATCAAATTAGAAAATTGCCACAGAATATCAATGCAGAATATTAAATCTGAAATTAGAAATAAAATAATCTGCATAAATATAAATACGAAAATAATCAAGAAAGTTACCCTAATTCTAGGACTCAATTTTATGGACTTAACAATACCTAATATTCGTGAATTGACAATTAAAATCGAAATAAAGTATAAAACTTATTTCAAAATAGTAAATCTAGCGTGGCTTCAAGAAAATTATACTAAGTAAAAAGGAATTACTCACTCATATTAAAAATAAAATCACAAAATTCGCCCAAATAAATCATGTTTAAAAATCAACTAAACAAACACAAAAAAAATGAAATAAAATAAACTAAAATAAAATAGAGCACCCCTACTTTGATGATAATGGTAATGAATTATGATGATAAGATGAGGAGATGAGGGATATGTCGTGGAGTGTATGGAGGTGATGATGGGATGATTATGTGATGTGTGGGTGGATTATCAAGAAGGCTGTGTGATTGAGAGGGTAGATGAGATGGTGATGATTGTTGGGCTGAAGGTGAGGCTTGGCTGCCGTGGGGGATGATCCTTATGGTGATGGTGATGATGATATATATAGGGAAGAAAGGAGGGGTGTGATCAGGGTTAGTAATTAGGGTTTCCTTCTTCCTTTCTTCCTTAAACTTCTTCTCCCTCAAGACTTCTAGCTCTTCTCTAACTCTTGAAATCCTAGCCCAGACAATATCTTCATAATTATCCTTATTTGGACCGTCTTCTGCCCAAGTATGTAAAACCCGAACCTCAATGGCTCATCTTCTCCTCTTTATTAAAACAATGCATAACCTGAAAAATATATAAATTAAAATAAAATAGACAAAATAAAATATATAATATAATCAAAATAATTATTAAAATAATGCTTCATTTTTGGCTTAACAAATTCTCCCACACTTAGATTTTGGACCTCCTCAAGCAAAGAAATCTTAGACTCGACCTAAACCCCACCCTCTTTCTTCCTTATAAAGTCGCGCATAACTATGATGCTCATAATAGGCCTTGACTTGCTTTAAAAACAGTTTTATTGAAAATTAATTAGTTTTTCCTCCTATAAGTGAATAACTACTGGACATCTAACTACCATCAGAGAGTTTATTCATCAACCTCACAATATTTCCATAATGAAGTAATAAGATTAATAATTACCCATCTCTTCTGATTATGCATACACCAATCAAGAGGTCTAAAAAAAGTTAAGATAGAATAATTTAGGCATGGTCTGACTATAGAGACTATTGAATTAGATAGAATAACTCATTGAATTGATTCTAAACTTGCCTTCTACTTATTTCTCTTTCATTTTTTTTTCAAACTTCACTTGCGCACATATTCGAGGCCCATATAAGGTCTTAGAAATTAAGCACTCCCTGTCTGACACTCACCCGAATAGAGGTGGTGGAGCAAACATTTTATTTTCATTATTACTTTTATTTATTTTATTGACTAACTAGTATGAGAAGCAAGTTTTCCAGTGGTAATAGTGCCTCAAAGGGTGGCACCAGTAGCGCATGTTTCAAAGGGATACTTGTCATTCCCGACTTTGACTTTTTTTTTTTTGGAAGTTATTCTACTAATTCAATAGTCTAGGAAATGGGTAGGTCATTTTATTGCCTCTGTACGGCTATATAACATGATAAAATAAGATGAATAATTATGACAGTTACTCATTAAAGAGATATATGAGGATCAACTCAAACTTCTTTGAAAGCCAGCTAGCATGCTTAGAAGTCTTCACTCATGGAAGAATAAACTACAAAATAGCTAAGAAAACAAAAAAAATTTTAAACAAGCAAGCCTAGCATAAACTCATATCATGCATTATTTATAAGAAAAAAATTTTCAGAATAAATACTGCAGGAATTAAATACAGGATGCACCCCCCACACTTAATTCATGCATTGTCCCTAATGCATGCAAAAAGATAGAAATAATGAAGATAAAAACAAAATTGAATTGGTACTTCCATAAAAATATCGGGTTGCCTCCCAACTGGCGCCCTTATTTATAGTCGTTGGCTCGACTTCATCAAGCTTATGGATCCTCTAGTTGGATCTCTTCTTATAAATCATCATTAATCTGATATGGTGCTTTTTGAAACTTAGCCTCTTTAATCTTAAGACTTACTGATTTAGGACAACCTTTTTTGTTTTTATCTACTAATGTTTGCTCCTTGTCCTTTCCAATTTCCTTACCACTCCTTAATCTCGGGCAATCTACAAAAATTAAAATAAAAACAATAAAAGTAGCAAAATTAGATAGAAGTAACTAGCAATTGTATTTTCTTTCCTCGGCTATGTGCCAAAATTTGTTAAGCTTGTCGAGAGATACAAATTTAACCACTACTTCGATTATTAAATACTTTTTATAGCATAAGGAAGTAGGGATCGATCCATGAGGAAACATTGTATTAAAAAGGGTAGCTTAATCCTAAATGATCTTATTAATCCAATTTATTAAATCTAATCTTAATAATTCTAAAATAATTAAAATCTAATGAATAAAAATCTGGAAAAAAAAACCCAATGATGCTCCTAAATATTTGGATTATATTCTGGAAAGAAACAGTAAAAAGCTTTCCTAAATAATCTAGCAAAATAAAAACAGAAGAGTAACTGAAATTCTAATTAAAAATCAGAATAGCAAATAATAATTAGAAAATAAATATTAAAAATGTCAAACAGTAACCTAAAATATTATTCTTCAGGTATATGAGCTTATAACTCCTTAGTTGTATCCAAATAATTTCAGAAAAATCGAATCAGAAAATTACCACAGAATATCAATGCAGAATATTAAATCTGAAATTAGAAATAAAATAATCTGCATAAATATAAATACGAAAATAATCAAGAAAGTTACCCTAATTCTAGGACTCAATTTTATGGACTTAACAATACCTAATATTCGTGAATTGACAATTAAAATCGAAATAAAGTATAAAACTTATTTCAAAATAGTAAATCTAGCGTGGCTTCAAGAAAATTATACTAAGTAAAAAGGAATTACTCACTCATATTAAAAATAAAATCACAAAATTCGCCCAAATAAATCATGTTTAAAAATCAACTAAACAAACACAAAAAAAATGAAATAAAATAAACTAAAATAAAATAGAGCACCCCTACTTTGATGATGATGGTAATGAATTATGATGATGAGGTGAGGAGATGAGGGATATGTCGTGGAGTGTATAGAGGTGATGATGGGATGATTATGTGATGTGTGGGTGGATTATCAAGAAGGCCGTGTGATTGAGAGGGTAGATGAGATGGTGATGATTGTTGGGCTAAAGGTGAGGCTTGGCTGCCATGGGTGGTGATCCTTATGGTGATGGTGATGATGATATATATAGGGAAGAAAGGAGGGGTATGATTAGGGTTAGTAATTAGGGTTTCCTTCTTCCTTTCTTCCTTAAACTTCTTCTCCCTCAAGACTTCTAGCTCTTCTCTAACTCTTGAAATCCTAGCCCAGACAATATCTTCATAATTATCCTTATTTGGACCGTCTTCTGCCCAAGTATGTAAAACCCGAACCTCAATGGCTCATCTTCTCCTCTTTATTAAAACAATGCATAACCTGAAAAATATATAAATTAAAATAAAATAGACAAAATAAAATATATAATATAATCAAAATAATTATTAAAATAATGCTTCATTTTTGGCTTAACAAATTCTCCCACACTTAGATTTTGGACCTCCTCAAGCAAAGAAATCTTAGACTCGACCTAAACCCCACCCTCTTTCTTCCTTATAAAGTCGCGCATAACTATGATGCTCATAATAGGCCTTGACTTGCTTTAAAAACAGTTTTATTGAAAATTAATTAGTTTTTCCTCCTATAAGTGAATAACTACTGGACATCTAACTACCATCAGAGAGTTTATTCATCAACCTCACAATATTTCCATAATGAAGTAATAAGATTAATAATTACCCATCTCTTCTGATTATGCATACACCAATCAAGAGGTCTAAAAAAAGTTAAGATAGAATAATTTAGGCATGGTCTGACTATAGAGACTATTGAATTAGATAGAATAACTCATTGAATTGATTCTAAACTTGCCTTCTACTTATTTCTCTTTCATTTTTTTTTCAAACTTCACTTGCGCACATATTCGAGGCCCATATAAGGTCTTAGAAATTAAGCACTCCCTGTCTGACACTCACCCGAATAGAGGTGGTGGAGCAAACATTTTATTTTCATTATTACTTTTATTTATTTTATTGACTAACTAGTATGAGAAGCAAGTTTTCCAGTGGTAATAGTGCCTCAAAGGGTGGCACCAGTAGCGCATGTTTCAAAGGGATACTTGTCATTCCCGACTTTGACTTTTTTTTTTTTGGAAGTTATTCTACTAATTCAATAGTCTAGGAAATGGGTAGGTCATTTTATTGCCTCTGTACGGCTATATAACATGATAAAATAAAATGAATAATTATGATAGTTACTCATTATAGAGATATATGAGGATCAACTCAATCTTTTCTGAAAGACAGCTAGCATGCTTAGAAGTATTCACTCATAAAAGAATAAACTATAAAATGGCTAAGAAAATAAAAGAAATTTTTAAACAAGCAAGCCTAGCATAAACTCATATCATGCATTATTTATAAGAAAAAAAATTTTCTCGATTTTCTTTGTTTTTTTTTTTAAGAATAAAAACTGCAAGAATTAAATGCAGGATGCACCCCCCCACACTTAATTCATGCGTTGTCCCTAATGCATGCAAAAAGATAGAAATAATGAAAATAAAAACAAAATTAAATAGGTACTATCCCTTAAAAATATCGGGTTGCCTCCCAACTGGCCCCTTATTTTAGTCGTTGGCTTTCGACTTCATCAAGCTTATGATCCTCTAGTGGATCTCTCTTATATCATCATTATCTGATATGGTGCTTTTTGAACTTAAGCTCTTTTTATCTTAAGACTTACTGCTTTAGGACAACCTTTTTTGTTTTTATCTACTTAAATGTTTGCTCCTTGTCCTTTCCCAATTTTCCTTACCACTCCTTAATCTCGGGCCAATCTACAAAAATTAAAATAAAACAATAAAATTAGCAAATTAGACATAGAAGTAACTAGCATTGTATTTTCTTTCCTCGCATGGTGGGCCAATTTGTAAGCTTGTCGAGAGATCCCAATTTAACCACTAACTTCGATTTATTAAATACTTTTTATAACATAAGGAAGTAGGGATCGATCACGAGGAAATATTGTCAAAAAGGGCTAGTCTTAATCCTAAATGATTTACTAATCAATTTATTAAATCTAATCTTAATAATTCTAAAATAATTAAAATCTAATGAATAAAAATCTGAAAAACACCCAACGTGCTCCTGAAATATTTGGATTATATTCTGAAAAGGAAACAGTAAAAAGCTTTCCTAAATAATCTAGAAAAAAAATCAGAAAGTAATTAATTCTAATTAAAATCAGATAGCAAATAATAATCAGAAAATAAATATTAAAAATGTCAAACATAACCTAAAATATTATTCTTCAGGTATATAAGCTTTAACTCCTCAATTGTATCCAATAATTTCCAGAAAAAATCAAATCAAATTCACAGAATATCAATGCAGAATATTAAATCTAAATTAAAATAAAATATCTGCATAAATATAAATACGAAAATAATCAAGAAGGTTACCCTAATTCTAGGACTCCAATTTTATGGACTTACAATACCTATATCGTGAATTGACAATTAAATCGAAAATAAATATAAAACTTATTTTCAAATCTAATTTAGCATGGTTTTCAAGAAATTATACTAGTAAAAAAGGAATTATCACTCATATTAAAAATAAAATCACAAAATTCTCCAGACATAAATCAGGTTTGAAAAATCAACTAAAACCATTAACCAAAAAATGAAATAAAACTAAACTTAAAATAAATGAGCACCCTTACTTTTTGATAGATGATGGTAATGATTATGATGATGAGGTGAGAATGAGGATATTTCGTGGAGTGCATAGAGGTGATGATTGGATTTTATGTGATGTTTGGTGGATTATCAGAAGGGGGGCCGTGTGATTGAAGGGTATAATATTATGGTGATGATTGTTGGGCTGAACGGTGAGGCTTGGCTGGCATGGGTATGATCCTTTGGTGATGGTGATGATGATATATATAGGGAAGAAAGAGGGGTGCTGATTAGGGTTTAGTAATTAGGGTTTCCTTTCTTCCTTTCTTCTCTTTAAACCTTCTTCTCCCTCAAGACTTCTAGATCTGCTCTAACTCTTGAAATCCTACCCCAGACAATAATCTTCATAATTATCCTTATTTGAACCGTCTCTGCCCAAGTAATGTAAAACCCGAGCCTCAATGGCTCAGCTTCTCCTCTTTATTAATCAATGCCTAACCCTGAAAAATATATAAATTAAATAAAATAGACAAATAAAATATTAATATAATCAAATAATTATTAAAATATTCTTCATTTTGGGCTAAAAACAAATTCTCCACCTTAGATTTGGACTCCTCATGCCAAGAAATCTTAGATTCGACCTATCACCCCACCCTCTTTCTTCTTATAAAGTCGCGCAATAACTATGATGCTCATAAATAGGCCTTGATTTTCTTAAAAACAGTTTTATTGAAAATTAATTAGTTTTTCCTCCCTATAAGTGGAATAACTACTAGACATCTAACTACCATCAGAGAGTTTTATTTCATCAAGACCCTACAATATTTTCATACTGATTAAGAAGATTAATATTACCCATCTCTTCTGATTCTGCATACAACCAAAAAAATCCAAGAGGTCTAAAAAAAAGTTTAAGAAATAGAATAAATTTAGGCATGGTCTGGCTATACAGAAGACTAATTGAATTAGATAGAATAACTCTTGAATTGATTCTAAACCTTGCTTCTACTTATTTCTTCTTGTCATTTTTTTTTTCACCTCCACTTGCGCACAGATCGAGGCCCATATAAGGTCTTAGAATTAACCACTCCCCTGTCTGACACTCAACCCAAATAGAGGTGGTGAGTCAAACAATTTCTAATTTTCATTAATCTTTTATTATTTTAATTGCTAAACTAGTATGAGAATCCAAGTTTTCCAGTGGTAATATTGCCTCAAAGGGTGGCACCCGTAGCGCATGTTCAAATGATTATTGTCATTCCCGACTTTGACTTTTTTTTTTTTTTTGGAAGTTATTCTACTAATTCAATAGTCTAGGAAATGGGTAGGTCATTTTTATTGCCTCTGTACGGTCTATATAGACATGATAAATAAAATGAATAATTATATAGTTACTCATTATAGAGATATATGAAAGGATCCCCTCAATCTTTTCTGAAGACCACTAGCATGCTTATCAAGTATTCACTCATAACAGTAACTATAAATGGCTAGAAAATAAAAGAAATTTTTACACGCCAAGCCTAGCCATAAACTCCATATCATGCATTATTTATAAGAAAAATTTTTCAGAATAAATACTGCAGGAATTAAATACAGGATGCACCCCCCCACACTTAATTCAATACATTGTTCCCTAATGGCTGCAAAGATGAAATAATGAAGATAACAACAAAATTTAATTGTACTTCCTTCCATAAAATAGATCGGGTTGCCTCCCAGACTTGACTGACCTTATTTATATTCCGTTGGCTCGACTTCATGAAGCTCGTGATTCATCTATTGGATTCTTCTTTCTTACTAATCATCATTAATCTGATATGGGCTCTTATTGAAACTTACCTCTTTAATCTAAAGACTTACTGATTTAGGACAACCTTTTTGTTTTTATCTACTAATGTTCGCTTGCTCCTTGTCCTTTCCAATTTCCTTACCACTCCTTAATCTCGGGCAATCTACAAAAATTGAAATAAAAACAATAAAAGTAGCAAAATTAGATAGAAGTAACTAGCAATTTTATTTTCTTCCCTCGGCAATGGCGCCAAAATTTGTTAAGTTTGTCGAGAGATACAAATTTAACCACTACTTCGATTATTAAAAACTTTTTATAACATAAGGAAGTAGGGATCCATCCATGAGGAAACATTGTATTAAAAAGGGTAGCTTAATCCTAAATGATCTTATTAATCCAATTTATTAAATCTAATCTTAATAATTCTAAAATAATTAAAATCTAATGAATAAAAATCTGAAAAAAAACCCAATGATGCTCCTGAATATTTGGATTATATTTTGAAAAGGAAACAGTAAAAAGCTTTCCTAAATAATCTAGCAAAATAAAAACAGAAGAGTAACCGAAATTCTAATTAAAAATCAGAATAGCAAATAATAATTAGAAAATAAATATTAAAAATGTCAAACAGTAACCTAAAATATTATTCTTCAGGTATATGAGCTTATAACTCCTCAATTGTATCCAAATAATTTCAGAAAAATCAAATCAGAAAATTACCACAGGATGTCAATGCAGAATATTAAATCTGAAATTAGAAATAAAATAATCTGCATAAATATAAATACGAAAATAATCAAGAAGGTTACCCTAATTCTAGGACTCAATTTTATGGACTTAACAATACCTAATATTCGTGAATTGACAATTAAAATCGAAATAAAGTATAAAACTTATTTCAAAATAATAAATTTAGCATGGCTTCAAGAAAATTATACTAAGTAAAAAGGAATTACTCATTCATATTAAAAATAAAATCACAAAATTCGCCCAAATAAATCATGTTTAAAAATCAATTAAACAAACACAAAAAAAATGAAATAAAATAAACTAAAATAAAATAAAGCACCCCTACTTTGATGATGATGGTAATGAATTATGATGATGAGGTGAGGAGATAAGGGATATGTCGTGGAGTGTATAGAGGTGATGATGGGATGATTATGTGATGTGTGGGTGGATTATCAAGAAGGCCGTGTGATTGAGAGGGTAGATGAGATGGTGATGATTGTTGGGCTGAAGGTGAGGCTTGGCTGCCATGGGTGATGATCCTTATGGTGATGGTGATGATGATATATATAGGGAAGAAAGGAGGGGTGTGATTAGGGTTAGTAATTAGGGTTTCCTTCTTCCTTTCTTCCTTAAACTTCTTCTCCCTCAAGACTTCTAGCTCTTCTCCAACTCTTGAAATCCTAGCCCAGACAATATCTTCATAATTATCCTTATTTGGACCGTCTTCCGCCCAAGTATGTAAAACCCGAGCCTCAATGGCTCATCTTCTCCTCTTTATTAAAACAATGCCTAACCTGAAAAATATATAAATTAAAATAAATTAGACAAAATAAAATATATAATATAATCAAAATAATTATTAAAATAATGCTTCATTTTTGGCTTAACAAATTCCCCCACACTTAGATTTTGGACCTCCTCATGCAAAGAAATCTTAGACTCGACCTAAACCCCACCCTCTTTCTTCCTTATAAAGTCGCGCATAACTATGATGCTCATAATAGGCCTTGACTTGCTTTAAAAACAGTTTTATTGAAAATTAATTAGTTTTTCCTCCTATAAGTGAATAACTACTAGACATCTAACTACCATCAGAGAGTTTATTCATTAACCTCACAATATTTCCATAATGAAGTAATAAGATTAATAATTACCCATCTCTTCTGATTATGCATACACCAATCAAGAGGTCTAAAAAAAGTTAAGATAGAATAATTTAGGCATGGTCTGGCTATAGAGACTATTGAATTAGATAGAATAACTCATTGAATTGATTCTAAACTTGCCTTCTACTTATTTCTCTTTCATTTTTTTTTCAAACTCCACTTGCGCACATATTCGAGGCCCATATAAGGTCTTAGAAATTAAACACTCCCTATCTGACACTCACCCGAATAGAGGTGGTGGAGCAAACATTTTATTTTCATTATTACTTTTATTTATTTTATTGACTAACTAGTATGAGATGCAAGTTTTCCAGTGGTAATATTGCCTCAAAAGGTGGCACCCAATAGCGCATGTTTCAAAGGGATACTTGTCATTTCCGACTTTGACTTTTTTTTTTTGGGAAGTTATTCTACTAATTCAATAGTCTAGAAAATGGGTAGGTCATTTTATTGCCTCTGTACGGCTATATAACATGATGAAATAAAATGAATAATTATGATAGTTACTCATTATAGAGATATATGAGGATCAACTCAATCTTTTCTGAAAGACAGCTGGCATGCTTAGAAGTATTCACTCATAAAAGAATAAACTGTAAAATGGCTAAGAAAATAAAAGAAATTTTTAAACAAGCAAGCCTAGCATAGACTCATATCATGCATTATTTATAAGAAAAAACTTTTCAGAATAAATACTGCAGGAATTAAATACAAGATGCACCCCCCACACTTAATTCATGCATTGTCCCTAATGCATGCAAAAAGATAGAAATAATGAAGATAAAAACAAAATTAAATTGGTACTTCCATAAAAATATCGAGTTGCCTCCCAACTGGCGCCCTTATTTGTAGTCGTTGGCTCGACTTCATGAAGCTGCTGGATCCTCTAGTTGGATCTCTTCTAATAAATCATCATTAATCTGATATGACGCTTTTTGAAACTTAGCCTCTTTAATCTTAAGACTTACTGATTTAGGACAACCATTTTTGTTTTTATCTACTAATATTTGCTCCTTGTCCTTTCCAATTTCCTTACCACTCCTTAATCTCAGGCAATCTACAAAAATTAAAATAAAAACAATAAAAGTAGCAAAATTAGATAGAAGTAACTAGCAATTTTATTTTCTTTCCTCGGCAATGGCGCCAAAATTTGTTAAGCTTGTCGAGAGATACAAATTTAACCACTACTTCGATTATTAAATACTTTTTATAGCATAAGGAAGTAGGGATCGATCCATGAGGAAACATTGTATTAAAAAGGGTAGCTTAATCCTAAATGATCTTATTAATCCAATTTATTAAATCTAATCTTAATAATTCTAAAATAATTAAAATCTAATGAATAAAAATCTGAAAAAAAACCCAATGATGCTCTTGAATATTTGGATTATATTCTGAAAAGGAAACAGTAAAAAGCTTTCCTAAATAATCTAGCAAAATAAAAACAGAAGAGTAACTGAAATTCTAATTAAAAATCAGAATAGCAAATCATAATTAGAAAATAAATATTAAAAATGTCAAACAGTAACCTAAAATATTATTCTTCAGGTATATGAGCTTATAACACCTCAATTGTATCCAAATAATTTCAGAAAAATCAAATTAGAAAATTACCACAGAATATCAATGCAGAATATTAAATCTGAAATTAGAAATAAAATAATCTGCATAAATATAAATACGAAAATAATCAAGAAGGTTACCCTAATTCTAGGACTCAATTTTATGGACTTAACAATACCTAATATTCGTGAATTGACAATTAAAATCGAAATAAAGTATAAAACTTATTTCAAAATAATAAATTTAGCATGGCTTCAAGAAAATTAAACTAAGTAAAAAGGAATTACTCACTCATATTAAAAATAAAATCACAAAATTCGCCCAAATAAATCATGTTTAAAAATCAACTAAACAAACACAAAAAAAATGAAATAAAATAAACTAAAATAAAGTAGAGCACCCCTACTTTGATGATGATGGTGATGAATTATGATGATGAGGTGAGGAGATGAGGGATATGTCGTGGAGTGTATAGAGGTGATGATGGGATGATTATGTGATGTGTGGGTGGATTATCAAGAAGGCCGTGTGATTGAGAGGGTAGATGAGATGGTGATGATTGTTGGGCTAAAGGTGAGGCTTGGCTGCCATGGGTGGTGATCCTTATGGTGATGGTGATGATGATATATATAGGGAAGAAAGGAGGGGTATGATTAGGGTTAGTAATTAGGGTTTCCTTCTTCCTTTCTTCCTTAAACTTCTTCTCCCTTAAGACTTCTAGCTCTTCTCCAACTCTTGAAATCCTAGCCCAGACAATATATTCATAATTATCCTTATTTAGACCGTCTTCTGCCCAAGTATGTAAAACCCGAGCCTCAATGGCTCATCTTCTCCTCTTTATTAAAACAATGCCTAACCTGAAAAATATATAAATTAAAATAAATTAGACAAAATAAAATATATAATATAATCAAAATAATTATTAAAATAATGCTTCATTTTTGGCTTAACAAATTCCCCCACACTTAGATTTTGGACCTCCTCATACAAAGAAATCTTAGATTCGACCAAAACCCCACCTCTTTCTTCTTTATAAAGTCGCGCATAACTATGATGCCCATAATAGGCCTTGACTTGCTTTAAAAACAGTTTTATTAAAAATTAATTAGTTTTTCCTTCTATAAGTGAATAACTACTAGACATCTAACTACCATAAGAGAGTTTATTCATCAACCTCACAATATTTCCATAATGAAGTAATAAGATTAATAATTACCCATCTCTTCTGATTATGCATACACCAATCAAGAGGTCTAAAAAAAGTTAAGATAGAATAATTTAGGCATGGTATGGCTATAGAGAGTATTGAATTAGATAGAATAACTCATTGAATTGATTCTAAACTTTCCTTGTACTTATTTTTCTTTCATTTTTTTTTCAAACTCTACTTGCACACATATTTGAGACCCATATAGGGTCTTAGAAATTAAACACTCTCTGTCTCACACTCACTCGAATAGAGGTGTCGGAGCAAACATTTAATTTTCATCATTACTTTTATTTATTTTATTGACTCACTAGTATGGGAAGCAAGCTTTCCAGTGACAATATTGCCTCAAAGGGTGGCACCCAGTAGCGCATGCCTCAAAGGGATACTTGTCATTCCCGACTTTGACTCTTTTTTTTCTTTTTTTTTTTGGAAGTTATTCTACTAATTCAATAGTCTAGGAAATGGGTAGGTCATTTTATTGCCTCTGTACGGCTATATAACATGATAAAATAAAATGAATAATTATGATAGTTACTTATTATAGAGATATATGAGGATCAACTCAATCTTTTCTGAAAGACAGCTAGCATGCTTAGAAGTATTCACTCATAAAAGAATAAACTATAAAATGGCTAAGAAAATAAAAAAAAATTTTAAACAAGCAAGCCTAGCATAAACTCATATCATGCATTATTTATAAGAAAAAAATTTTCAGAATAAATACTGCAGGAATTAAATACAGGATGCACCCCCCACACTTAATTCATGCATTGTCCCTAATGCATGCAAAAAGATAGAAATAATGAAAATAAAAACAAAATTAAATAGGTACTTCCCTAAAAATGTTGGGTTGCCTCCCAACCAGCGCCTTTGTTTATAGTCGTTGGCTCGACTTCATGAAACTTCTGGATCCTCTAGTTGGACCTCTTCTAATAAATCATCATTAATCTGATATGGCGCTTTTTGAAACTTAGCCTCTTTAATCTTAAGGCTTACTGATTTAGGACAACCTTTTTTGTTTTTATCTACTAATGTTTGCTCCTTGTCCTCTCCAATTTCCTTAACACTCCTTAATCTTGGGCAATCTGCAAAAATTAAAATAAAAACAATTAAAGTAGTAAAATTAGATAGAAGTAACTAACAATTTTATTTTCTTTCACCGACAACGGCGCCAAAATTTGTTAAGCTTGTCGAAAGCTATAAATTTAACCACTATTTCGGTTATTAAATACTTTTTATAGCATAGGGAAGCAGGGATTGATCCACGAGAAAAGATTGTTTTAAAAAGGCTAGCTTAATCCTAAATGATTTTACTAATCCAATTTATTAAATCTAATCTTAATAATTCTAAAATAATTAAAATCTAATGAATACAAATATGAAAAAAACTCCCAATGATGCTCCTAAATATTTTGGATTATATTCTAGAAAGAAAACAGTAAAAAGCTTTCCTAAATAATCTAGAAAAATAAAATTAGAATAGTAACTGAAATTCTAATTAAAATTCAAAACAGCAAATAATAATCAGAAAATAAATATTAAAAATGTCAAATAGTAACCTAAAATATTATTCTTTAGGTATATAAGCTTATAACACCTCAATTGTATCCAAATAATTCCAGAAAAATCAAATCAGAAAATTACCACAGAATATCAATGCAGAATATTAAATCTGAAATTAGAAATAAAATAATCTGCATAAATATAAACATGAAAATAATCACAAAAGTTACCCTAATTCTAGGGCACAATTTTATGGACTTAAAAATACCTAATATTCGTGAATTAACAATTAAAATCGAAATTTTCAGAATTAATATCCTAAAAACCTGCACATATCCAATTCACAAAATAATTCAGAAAAACTATCAAATGACTTCCAAAAGTTATGGAATTAAATATGGGCAGACTAGGACACTAAAGAAACTCTAGGAACTGATAAAAATCGAAAAAGAACAAAAATAACTACTTTTTGTCTAATTTCTAACAAACCGGTAATTAAATACTTTAACTGAATATAAATCAATCTAAAATTATAACCACTCTAAAAATCAAAATCTAAACTATCTAAAATTACCTAGACACTCCTAAAAGACTATACTTTGGGGGGGGGTTCGATTGAAATTATATTGAAGCTAATAAAAATAGAACAAACTAATCAAATTAACTCTAGGCAACAAATAATGATCAAAAATTGTCAAATTTATGAAGGATACTTAGTATAATCTCAATCCACCATGCAAATTAATATTTATCATTAATACACAAGTTAATTTCATTCATGAGTTAAACTGTAGAAGATATCCACCAACGGTTCCTTCCCGTTTTTCCTTAGATTCTAATTTAATTAAGTCCAGCCCTAATATAAACCCTACTAGTTTTGATAACCCTCACACCAGCACAAGAATTTAATCAAACCAGTGCATTAAGAATTAGAAAAACATCATTTAACACTTTGTAACTAATTTACAAGCAAATCGATTTAATAAAGATCTAAAGCGATTACCTAATTAAAAGAGATGGGTTTGAGCCATCTATGATTAATTAGGGTGATACCTAAGCATAAAAGACTATAGCTTTTACGTATAATCGAAATTGTATTAAACTAACTAGCATACATTCTAATTAATTTAACACGAGCATCATAAACGATAAACGCTAATCGCTATAGAATCATGAATATGAATCAACTAGGCAATAAAGTATAAAACTTGTTTCAAAATAGTAAATTTAGCATGGCTTCAAGAAGATTATACTAAGTAAAAAGGAATTACTCACTCATATTAAAAATAAAATCACAAAATTCACCCAAATAAATCATGTTTAATAATCAACTAAACAAACACAAAAAAAAAGAAATAAAATAAACTAAAATAAAATAG
Source organism: Carnegiea gigantea (assembly GCA_029747015.1). NCBI lineage: Eukaryota > Viridiplantae > Streptophyta > Magnoliopsida > Caryophyllales > Cactaceae > Carnegiea > Carnegiea gigantea. Next base: position 35,976 of record JAKOGI010000305.1, on the reverse strand, counting down.
AGTACCCCTCCTTTGATGATGATGGTAATGAATTATGATGATGAGGTGAGGAGATGAGGGATATGTCGTGGAGTGTATGGAGGTGATGATGGGATGATTATGTGATGTGTGGGTGGATTATCAAGAAGACTGTGTGATTGAGAGGGTAAATGAGATAGTGATGATTGTTGGGCTGAAGGTGAGGCTTGGCTGCCATGGGTGATGATCCTTATGGTGATGGTGATGATGATATATATAGGAAAGAAAGGAGAGGTGTGATTAGAGTTAGTAATTAGGGTTTCTTTCTTCCTTTTTCCTTAAACTTCTTCTCCCTTAAGACTTCTAGCTCTTCTCCAACTCTTGAAATCCTAGCCTAGACAATATCTTTATAATTATCCTTATTTGGACCGTCTTTTGTCTAAGTATGTAAAACACGAGCCTCAATGGCTTGTCTTCTCCTCTTTATTAAAACAATGCCTAACCTGAAAAATATATAAATTAAAGTAAATTAGACGAAATAAAATATATAATATAATCGAAATAATTATTAAAACAATGCATGATTTTTGGCTTAGCAGAACTTAGAGAATTGCCACATTTTCTCCCCATAAGTCATATTCTTTTGCTATGTGGGCTCGACTCAATGCATTCATGTAGATGAGAGCAAGATCAAGGCCATTTGCGAGTGACCCGTTCCTACTTCAATACAATAAATACGAGCTTTCATGCTTTAGCCTCTTTCTATAGGAGGTTTAGCAAGAATTTTAACACCATTGTTGTCCCCATGATCAACGTTCTAAATGCCAAATGGTTTGAAAGGACTGACGAAGCTCAAAAGGCCTTTGTGACAATCAAGCTCGAGCTTACTAGTGCACCTATTCTAGCCGTTCCAAGCTTGTCCAAAGTCTTTAAAGTGGAATAAGATGATTCCGGAGTCGGGATAGGGGCTGTTTTGTCTTAAAAGAAGAGGCTTGTGGCATTCTTTAGTGAAAAACTCAATGATGCCAAGAGGAAGTATTCTACTTATGACAAGGACTTCTATCCAATTGTGAGAGCGTTAGAGCATTGGCGGCACCACTTAGTGGGAGGAGAATTCATTCTCCATTCGGATCATAAGGCACTTAAGTTCATTAGGGCCAACATAAACTCATGCCAAGTAGGTTGAGTACTTGCAGTCCCTCCGTTTCATGATCCACCACAAGGTCGGCAAGATAAATAAGGGTGGGGAACCATTGTCGAGGAGTTATCTACTTCTCTCTTTATTCAAATAGTCTAGTTTGGGTGGCAATCTAGCACAACTCGAGTTGAAGGAAGATTAAGTTGACTTAGTGAAGTCCGACCTTTTGAAAACTTTACAGCATGAAAGAAGACATAAAAAATTTATCACGTCACACACCCAAAGCCACTCCAAAGCAACCCCTCATGCTGCCTTTCTCCAGCCAAAAGTACAAGAAAAACATCCTTTTGACCCGGTTTGAAGCTAACCATGGAAAAGGACTTACTCTCGGATTTGTAGTTATACTACTTGCTGATTTTGAATTATAATGATGTATTAGGCTATCTTGTCAACTTGACACCTCGTTTAGTCAAATCATTAGTACTGATGAGGTGGCCAAAGCTATATTAGATGTGCTTGTGTACTTAGAAGGTCGATTTGATATCACCTTCTTCCCTAGTGCACTTTCGGTCCCTTAGATGACTTTTGGACGTTTGAATGACTGAGTTAGCCTCCTTAAAAGCCAGCCACAAACCTTTTGCAAATCATATTTGAATGAATTATAAAGTTGACTTTGAAAAGTCTCTCTCTTAAATCCTAGTGTTATATCTTGAGTTTGGCAACTCAAGTGGGTCTCTAAGTCTCTTTATCTCAATTAGAAAGGTGCTTAATTTCTATAATCTAGTTGATCCAAGGAGATTGCCCAAGTGTACCCAAGGGTGGCTCTTCGGATTGTCCCTTGTAAACTCACTTCCTCATCTTGCTTTACTTGGTTTTACTCACAAACTGTCCGTGACATACATTCTGCCCATCTCGTATTCTTGGTTTCCTTTACGTGTGAGCATTGGTGAGGCTTGAATACATCAAGTGGTATCAAAGCTTAGCTATTCTCTTGTGGACATAGCTTCCAAACCCAAACATAACCCTTAGCCAAATACAAAGCCAACCCATAAAGAATGCAGTTACAAGTATGTCTTCCAGCCTCACCCCAGAACAAGTGGCTAAACAAGCCCTAAAGGAGAACGTTGAATTGGAAGCAAACGATAAGTACTTACAATCACAACTTGGCCAACTCCTACAAGAGAAAAGAAAGAAGTTATGGGGAAGCAAGATAATTCGGATGATTTCGCAGAGGTGCAGAGTATTCCTTTGGAGACTTTAGTGATAATGTGTCCACAAGGAGATCATGGGGGCACCGTAGGCCTCATGATAGAAGGTACAATGATTCCAAGGTGGATATAACTGAGTTTGGAGGCCAACTTGACCTAGAACTATTCCTAGATTGGCTCTAAACCTTCGAAAGAGTCTGTGAGTTCGAAGACACCCCGGAAGAGAAGAAGGTAAAACTTATTTCTTTGAAACATAGAAAGTTTGCATCCGTTTAGTGGTCAAATATAGTGTCCAAGAGAGCAAGGAAAGGTAAAGGGAAGATTAAAATTTGGGAGAAAATGAAAGCTAAACTCAAATCTAAGTTCTTGCATCCCTATTGCTTACAAGATAACTTCCTAAAACTCCACCACCTAAAACAACGCTCTAAGAGTGTGGATGAATACATGACGGACTTTGAGCAACTACTCTTGAAATGTGACTTGAAGGATGATGAGTCATAAATGTTGATTCATTATTTAAGTGGTTTGGATGAGCAAATTCCTATGTTACTACATCCGTATACTTCCTTAGATCAGTTAAGCATTTGGGCTCATACAGTGGAGTTGTAAAAGAAGCTCAAAGGCAAGGGAATGATTTCTAAGCCTAACCCTCGGCCTTACCTTTTCCAAAAAACTCCCTACAACACTTCTAAATCTGTCCCAAACACAAAGCCGATACCTTCCCCACCTACTACCCAACAAACTCCTCAAAAAGCCACCTAAACCTGTGGATAAGAAGATATGTTTTTGCTGTCAAGGCCTTAGTTACTTTGCTTCTGAATGCCCAAACAAGTGAGTGGTGTCTTTGGCCGAATATCAAGCTTATCTTATGGAGCCAGATGAGAAAGTTAAGGGAGAGGAGAAGGGGCTTCTCTTGAGTGAAGCCCTTGAGCAAGCGAAGGAAGGACTAGATGCAGGGGAAATGCTTGTCATTAGGTATACATTAAGCGGTTTGGCTTTCGAAAATGACTTGGAGCAACATGAGAACATCTTCCATACTTGGTGCACCGTGAATGTGAAGGGGTGTTCTCTCATTACTGATGGGGAGGAAGTCATGCTAATGTGGCCTCAAAAACCACAGGCGGTTTCACCACACCCAAGGCCTTACACCATTCAATGACCTAATCAAGGTAAAGGCTTACAACTCCTGTCCCGGTGTTTATATACTTTATCCATTCGGAAGAGCAACAAGGATAAAACATGGTGTGATATTGTGCTTATGGATGCTTATCACGTCCTTGGCTCTTTGATAAGAGAGTTATGGATGATGGCCGTCCAAACATATACTCCTTTACACAAGATCACAAGAAAATCACCCTTACTCCTCTCAAGCCCACCTCTTAAAGAAACCCCCAAGACACCCCTACAATAGACATCTTTCTCACCACCTTACTCCACTCTCAACTCCATGAGTTTGATGCTTACAACGAATGAATATTAATTAGCCAAGAACCGATTGAAGCTAAGGATTCTTCCCATCCTTTATGGTTCCTCTCTTAAAGGCCTTTGAAATGTCTTTCCAACTGAAGTGCCTCATAACCTACCTTTCAAAAGATCCATACAACATAAAATTAACCTCATTCCCAGTGCCACACTACCGAATAAGCTGTCCTACCTTATGAACCCCCAAGAAACGCAAGAAGTACAACGACAAGTATATAAGCTTCTAGCTAAGGGTTTGACCCTAAGAGCCTTATCCCTTGTGCCATTTTGGCTTTGCTTGTGCCCAAGAAGGATGGTACCATGAGGATGTGCATGCATAGTAGGGCAATCAACAAGATTACTATCAAATACTGCTATCCCACTCTAAGATTGGAGGATCTTCTTCATGAGTTACATGAAGACACTATCTTTTCGAAGATTGATTATAGAAGTGGCTAATATCAAATTTGGGTCTATGCGGGAGGTGAATGGAAGACGGCTTTCAAAATTAAAAGAGGCCTTTATGAGTGGCTAGTTATGCCCTTTCGTTTGAAAAATGCACTAAGCACTTTTATAAGGCTTATGAACCATGTTGTTAACCCCCTCATTGGCAAGAATGTAGTGGTATACTTTGATGATATCTTGTTGCATCGCTAAAATGAGAAGGAGCATGCCGAGCACTTAAGTCGTGAGTATTCTAGCTCAAGAGAAACTTTATGGGAACTTGGAGAAATGCCACTTTTTCTTCTCAGAAGTCATATTCTTAGGCTATGTGGTGTCACTCAATGCATTAATGAAGTTGGGAGCAAGATCAAGGCCATTTACGAGTGGCCCATTCCTACTTCAATCCAACAAGTACGAGGCTTTCATGGTTTAGCCTCTTTCTATAGGAGGTTTGTCAAGAATTTTAGCACCATTGTTGCCCCCACGACTGAAGTTCTCAGGGCCAAACAGTTTGAAAGGACCGAGCAAGCTCAAAAGGCCTCTGAGGAAATCAAGCTCAAGCTTACTAGAGCACCTGTTCTAGCCCTTCGAAGCTTCTCCAAAGTCTTTGAAGTGGAATGTGATGCCTCTAGAGTGGGATTGGGGCTATTGTGCCTCAGAAGAAGAGGCCTTTGGAATTCTTTAGTGAAAAACTCAATGATGACAAGAGGAAGTATTCTACTTATGACAAGGGGTTCTATACAATTATGAGAGCATTGGAGCATTAGCGGCACTACTTGGTGGGAGGAGAATTCATTCTCCATTTCGGATCATGAGGCACTTAAGTTCATTAAGGCCAACACAAACTCAGTCAAAGGCATGCCAAGTGGGCTGGGTACTTGCAGTCCTTCTATTCATGATCCACCACAAGGCAGAGAAGATGAACAAGGACGGGGACCCTTTGTCAAGGAAGTATATACTTCTCTCCACCTTAGAGTCCAAAGTCCTTGGTTTTGAGTGTGTGAAGAGGATGTAAGATCAAGATGAAGATTTCAAGGAAGTCTATGAGAAATGCTCTACGCATGCTCGTAGGTTGTTCTACATAGAGAATGGGTTTCTATTCAAGGGCGATCGACTATGCATATCGAAGAATGGGTTTAGGGATCTCTTAATTCAAGAGCTCCATGGAGGAGCCTTGGCCGGACATTTGGGCATAGAGAAGACTTGTTCAATGCTTGAAGAACATCACTATTGACCGAGCATGTCCAAGGATATAGAGTATTACATGTAAATATGCTCCACTTGCCAACTAGGTAAGAGTCAGCTTTGGCCTCAAGGCCTTTATTCTCCACTGCCGATTCCTCAAGGCCCATGGGAGCATGCAAGCTTGGATTTCATCATGGATTTACCAAGGGCACAATGACATAAGGATTCCATCATGGTGGTGGTGGATAGGTTCTTAAAGATGGCTCACTTTGCAGCATGCCACACCACTAATGATGCATCCCACAATGCTATTCTCTATTCCAAGGAGATTGTGCGTCTCAATGGCATTCCAAGAAGCATGGTGTCAGATTGGGACACCAAGTTCTTGAGTCACTTTTAGCTCACCTTGTGGAGGAAGCTAGGCCCTCATCACAAGTTTCGCATAACTTGCCACCCACAAATGGACGGCCAAACCGATTCAGCCAACTGCACTTTGGGTACTTTGCTTCGGGTTCTTGTCAAGAAGGGCATCAATGGGTGGGACGAATTGCTTTGCCATGCCGGATTTGCTTTTAACCGAGGGCCTAGTAAGGCCACAAGCCTTTTTCCCTTTTAAGTGGTGTATGGATGCAACCCAAGGACTCTATTAGACCTTGTTCCAATTCCTAATCCAATTAAGTTCACTTGAGAGGCCGAGAAGAGAGCTAAGGAGATTCAAGATCTACATGCCAAGATTAGGGAGAGAATTGAGATGTCCAATGATCAAGCCAAGTGCCATGCTAACAAACATAGGAAAGAGGCTCATTTTTAGCCTGGAGACTTGGTGTGGATCCACCTAAGGATGAAAAGGTTCCTGAGCAAACAAAAGTCCAAGTTAATGCCAAGATCGGATAGTCCATCGGAGATCCTTGAGAAGATTTGTCCAAATGCACAGAAGGTGGATGTTCCTAGTGAGAATGGAGTTTCTGCCAGCTTCATGTGGCTGAATTAAGTCCCTACTATGAGGAAAATGAAAAATTTTCGAGTTTGAGGTCAAACTCCAACTAAGCCGCGGGGTATGATCTACACAATCCATTGGAGCCTTATAAAGGCTAGCCCGTAAGTCCATATGTAAGACCCGCCTTCTTCATTTTAAGTTAACTTGCTTATCTTGCTTTCTATGTCATCAAAATCGTATTTTTATTAATTATACGAGTTAAATTATTATCGATGTGTTTTTGTGAACGATACATTTTATTAAAAAGAATTATTAATGCTATTATTGATTTTCAAAGTTAATTCATGCCATTTGTGCCTTCAAATTATATAAATAGTTTAATTTAGTCATTATTCGATTTATTTAGTCGTTTCCCGAGTACGATTAGGCTTTCAACCTTAGAATTAGTTTGTTGTTTATTAAATCGAACCTTGACGTATTTGGGGACGAATGACCGATGAGCGATTGTATTAACGATTGGGTTTAGAATAAGAGGTACGAGATTGGGACTGGCTATTTTAGTTGACTAAGCTTTTAAACCCAAATGAATCCAAAAAAAAGAGGAAAAGGGGACATAAGGGGCCGAAGCCCCTTATTCCATCAGCACACACACGAGCAGGGGGGCTCTCAAAGCCCCAGCCCCGACACCCCACACCGGGGGGGAGAGAGAGAGGGAGGGAAGGGGTGGGGGTGCGTCGCCGCCCTGCTGGCGCCAGTCGGCCACCATTGGCCCCGCCGGCCATCCCACACCCAATCGTCGAGAGTAAAGAGAGGGATAGAGCGAGATGAGAGAACCAAACCCTAGACACCAGAAACCGCCAACACCACCACGCCACCGCCATCGTTGGCGGCTGGAGTCTACGGCAGCCACCATGGCAGCCAGGCGAAGAGGAGACCCACAGCAGCAGCAACGTAAGAAGGCAGAAACCAGACTGAGTTAAAATTGGGTTCGATTTGCATGAATTGGGCACGGTTTGGTGGTTTGCTCGCGTGTGGGTGAGCAAGAACCGAAGAAATGAGAGTCGTTCGAGCCCTAGAGTCGAGCTAGCAACCTTGAAAACCTCTAACTTGGAGTCCAGGTGGGTGTTTCTCGCCTCCTAAGCTATTACTATTTTCGGAAATATTTTTCAGCAGATTAATGTTGCATGTCATGTTAGAGTTCGCTAAATTCGTTAGAAATGTCAAGAAGTGAGCTATACATGTTTAGCTTCGATTCATTTGGTCAATTTATGCCTGAGATTGTAATTCAACGTGGATTATATATGCTTAGCTTCGATTCAAATCAATACAGTTAATTTATGCCTAAGTTTTTAATTCGGAACGAATTATATAAGTTTAGCGTTAATTCGAATGCATGTAGTTAATTTATGCCTAAGTTTTTAATTCGAAACGAATTATATATGTTTAGCGTTAATTCGAATGCATATAGTAATCCATGCCTGAAGATTTAGATTGAAGTGAGCTATGCATGTTTAGAACTAAGTTTAGTATATTCCATTATTACATGCTTGTAAGTCTAATTCGAACCGAGTCAGGCATGCTTAATATCAACTCTAGTAATCTAGTTAACGCGTACTTGAAAGGTTGACGTGAATAAGTAACTACGACACTAAAAATAATTGCCCAAGGTTGTATTATTCTTTAATGACACGAAAAGGGTTGCAAGATAGTCTTAACATAGGAAACGAACATCCTGAGACGCATTATGCTAAAAAGGTCTAAATAGGTTCGAGTAGTAATGTCGTTACAAGTAATGAATGTGTAGATTCGCATTATGTCTAAGTGACCTAAATGGGTTTGTTTAGCGACAGTGATATGACAAACGGAAGCTTAGGGTTGTAATATGCCTGATGGACCATGTTAGCATAACTAAATGATTCATTCTATGTCTAACTAGATATTCGACTCTTGCTAGACTTCAATGGTATAAACGGTCATGTAATAAGAGAGTCGTTTTATGTTCGCCGTGAAAATGTAAATGACGTAATAGGCTAAATGTAACATGAAGCCAACACTTGTCCATTTAGCGAGTTACGTTTAGCTTTAGAATGGCTTGTTTGCGACTCCTAGCTAACTTACATGAATGCCAATCACACCCCATGCTTCTTATTAAGTTTAGCCGTATGAATGCTTACATGTATATATATGTGTGCTTGGATATAATCGTTGGTTGCAGCGCTCGACTAATTGCTAATATTTAATCGGTAAGTTCAGTATTGGTAAGTGTATAAGTTATGCATTGCCTTTCAGTGTATCATAGTGATTAGGTTGCTAGATTGTGAAATTGAAACCGAGATGGTAGTTGGATGTTTTGAGGTAGAACTGTGAGTGGTTCGAGGTCTTTATGGTACAGTGCTTGTGAGGAGGGAGCCTGGGTTGTGAATTAACCGCAATCGTGTGGATTGCGAGGCCGTGTGTGGCTCATTGTACTGAATTGATTATGAAGTGCTTAAATGTGATACATGTGGACCCCCTTCTCTTCTGTGTCCTCAAGTTACATTATGTGCATAAGAGTGAGTTTTTCAAAGAAGGATTTCATGTTTGAAATGATAATAGCCATAAATATTAGTGCATGAAGGCATATTTTAACTAAATGAATACAGTTTTGGGCATGAACCTGCTTGAACGGGGAAATCCTACAGAGTTTTACAAAGGCATGAGTTGCATGATAAATGATTTCGCTGTGAAAGGCAGCAAACTTATTAGTCGTTATGACCAGTTTAAATGGCAAAGATAAGTGCTTAGGGATAATAGATGAGAGTAAACCTGCTTGAACGGGGGAATCCCTAGCCTAGGGAGTAATCCCTAGAGACCCTGACGAGGGTTAAGGTCCAAAGTTAGTTGCCATCCCGGGAGTAAGAGCTTAGTGTGAGTTAATCTCATTGGAATTGAGTGTCGATCTCTCCCAACCAACACTTTATCATGATCTTATGCCCAGAGTAGTTTCTTATTAAATAAGAAAAGCAGTTGGCATTTTTCCTTTTTAAGTATTTCAGAAAGAAAGTTTTTAAGGGTCATTATGAGGCTAAGATGAAAGAGATTCTTTAAAAGAATATGAGCCTCAAGAGGCTAAGGGAAGAGTTTTTATGAGCTCAAGAGGCTAAATGAAGTGTTTTCAGTAAAAGAAAGAAAGCTTCCTGTGTATGACATGTGTATGTTCTAAGTATAACTTATGAATGAGATGCTAAGTAAGATACAGACATGAGAAGTAAGTCTTATGAGCATATTTCATGCATATCCTGTAAATGAGAATTGATTGAGACTTGAAATGTGTGCATCTTATGCATACCATACGAATAGAATGCCAAGAAGTTATGTTTATGAAAAAGAAAGTTTCTGTGCTTAGCCTCGTCCCTTGTTTAAGTGTTTGACTACGTGGTAGTAAAGAAGTTTGGTCATTTAGAGACCTAGAAATGTATTTGAGTGCCTAAAGTAAAGTTTATGATTAGTGATGTTTTCATAAGAATTTTATGAATGCCTAACATGATAGTAAAGTATGGATACGTGATATGTGACTAGTAAAGATATTGCTGCCTGCAACAGTTTTGGTTTTAAGGTGGTTGGGGGACACTCACTGAGCGTGTGGTTGCTCATCCCACTATTCTTTCCCCTTTTCCCCAGATTTTCTTTGTGGCAGGTGAAAGTTAAGCCTTTTACGTAGAGTTGAAGTTTGCCCCTGGTTGAAAAAAAGTTATGTGTGCCATATAGAAGTAGTTTCTCGAGTTCGATGATGTAACATAACGTACTTTTAGTTTGTAATTGTTGTAACCTAAGTTTTCTAGTTCATATAATGCATATTGATCACGAGTTGCTCTGTATGGCCATACGAGCCAACCATCTAATTAGTTAAATGTATTCTTGGTTAAAGTTAATTATATTTTGGGATGTAAACCCCAATACTCCGGTTGTGTGAACTGTTGTGTTGTATCTTTTGCTTTTCCTTTATTAATGAACTATTCTATTTGGCGTACTCCGAGCGGGTGGCTCGTTGAGTTATGATCTCCAGCGTGTGGCCGTTGAGCTATGTCCATATATTTTACGCTTCCGTTAAATTGCAGGGATTTATTGTAAGACTTATAGCTTGGAAATGGTCAGTTTTTAGAGGAAACTCTGTCCGTTTCATCCAAGAATTTAAATAGAAAGTTAAGTAAACGTAATGCTTCTGGCCCTAGGGGCTGGGGGTGTTACACCATAGCAACCAGTAAGCACCAAGGAAGTGAGGGAAGTGCATGCCTAGGTCAGAAACTCCTGTGAACCATCCAATAATGGACTGGTCAGTTAACCGAAAATTGGCACTATATTATCTTGCTTTTGGGGCCAGATGCGGAGGTGGTGATTGACTACCTTTCCCACTCTCGTTAAGTTTAAGGAGTTAGCTTTTCAATAAATAAGTTGCAAGGCTTTTGGACATCATCTGGTTGCTCAAAAAACAAGTTTATTCAAACAGTGTAGTTTAGGCGGCAATCCAGCGCAGCCTGAGTTGCAGGGAGATTAAGTTAAGTTAATAAAGTCCAACCTTTGGAAACTTTAGGGTATGAAAGAAGACACAAAAATTTATCAAGTCACATGCACAAAGCCTCTCTAAAGCGTCCCTTGTGCTGCCTTTATCCTGCTAAAAGGACTAGAAAAACATCCTTTTACCTAGATTGAAGCTAGCCATGGGAAAGGACTTATTTTAGTTTTACAATTGCACTACTTGCTGATTTTAAACTGTGATGATGTACTAGGCTACCTTGTCAGCTTAACACCTCATTAAGTCAAGTTATTAGCACTAATGAGGTAGCCAAAACTAGATTAGATGTGCTTGTGTACCTGGGAGGCTGATTTGATATCACCCTCTTCCATAGTATACTTTCGGTCCCCTAGATGACTTTTGGAGGTTTGGATGGCTGAGTTAGCCTCCTCAAAAGACAGCCATAAACCTTTTGCAAATCAGATTTGAATGGATTATAAAGTTGAGCTTAAAAACCCTCTCTCTTAAATCCTAGTGTTGTATCTTAAGCATGGGAACTCAAGTGGGTCTCTAAGTCTCTTTATCTCAACTAGAAAGGTGCTTAATTTTTGTAATCTAGTTAATCTGAGGAGATTGCCCCAGTGTGTCTAAGGGTAGCTCTTTAGATTATCCCTTGTAAACTCACTTGTTCATCTTGCTTTGCTTGGGTTTTGCTCACAAACTATCAGTGATATACATTCTGTCCATCACATATTCTTCGTTTCCTTTGGGTATTTTGAGTGTTGGTGAGGCTTGAATATATCAAGTGATATCAGAGCTTGCTACCCTCTTGCAGCCATAGCTTCTAAACCCAAACACAACCCTTAGCCAAACACAAAGCCAACCCACAAAGAACTCGGTTACAAGTATGTCTTGTAGCCTTACCCCGGAACAAGTGGCCGAACAAGGCTTTTAGAAGAAGGATGAATTCGAAGCAAGAGTCGGGTACTTACGCTCATAACTTAGCCAACTCATATAAGAGAAAAGAAAGAAGTTACGGAGTTCTAGAAGCTCTAGCAAGCAAGAAGATTCGGATGATTTTGCAGAGGAGTAGAGTAATTCGTTTGGAGACTCTAGTGATGATGTGTAAACAAGGAGATCAGAGATGCACTGTAGGCCGCATGATAGAAGCTATAGTGATTTCAAGGTGGATATACCTGAGTTTGATGGCCAACTAGACCAAGACCTATTCCTAGATTGGCTCCAAACCATCGAAAGAGTCTTTGAGTTCGAAGACATCCCAGAAGAGAGGAAGGTAAAACTTATTACTTTGAAACTTGGAAAGTTTACGTCCATTTGTTGGTCACATACAGTGTCCAAGATAGCTAAGAAAGGTAAAAGGAAGATTACAACTTGGGAGAAAATGAAAGCTAAACTCAAGTCCAAGTTATTACCTTCCTGTTACTTATAAGACAACTTCCTAAAATTCCACCACCTAAAACAAAGTTCTAAGAGTGTGGAGGAACACACTAGAGACTTTGACCAACCACTCTTAAAACGTGACTTAAAGGATGATGAGTCATAAACTTTGATTCGTTATTTGAGTGGTTTGGATGTGCAAATTGCCTATGTTGTAGCACTACATCCATATGCTTAGATAAGTTAAGCATTTTGGCCTATAAAGTGGAGTTAGAAAAGAAGCTCAAAGTCAAGGGAACAGTTTCTAAGCCTAATCCTCCGCCTTGCCCTTTCCCAAAACCTCCCAACAACACTTTCAAATCTATCCCAAACAGAAACCTGAAACCTCCTCCACCTACTCCCCCACAAACTTCCTCAGAACAGCCACCTAAACCTATGGATAAGAAGAGATGTTTTTGGTGTCAAGGCCTCAGTCACTTTGCTTCCAAGTGCCCAAACAAGCGAGTGGTGTCTTTGGCCGAGTATTAAGCTTCTGTTAAGGAATTAGATGAGGAAGTTGAGGGAGAGGAGAAGGGGCTTCTCTTGAATGAAGTCCTTGAGGAAGCGAAGGAAGGACCAGATGAACGGAAAATGCTTATGATTAGGCGTGCATTAAGCGGTTTGGCTTCCCAAAATGACTTGAAGCAACATGAGAACATCTTCCATACTTGGTGCTTCGTGAACGGGAAGGTGTGTTCTCTCATTATTGATGGGGGAAGCTGTGCTAATATGGCCTTAAAGACCATGGTGGAGAAGCTCGAGCTTGCAGTTTTGCCACACCTAACCCCTTACACCATTCAATGGCTTAATCAAGGTAAAGGATTGCAAATCCCCTCTCAGTTTTTACTCACTTTATCCATTGGGAAGAACTACAAGGATGAGATTTGGTGTGATATGGTGCCTATGGGAGCTTGTCACGTCCTTTTGGGACGTCCTTGGCTCTTTGATAGGAGAGTTATGCATGATGACCGTTTAAACACATACACCTTCACCAAAATCACAAGAAAATCACCCTTACCCCTCTCAATTCCGCCTCTTAGACAAAACCCTAAGATACCCCTAGAATGGACATCTTTCTCGTGACCTTACTTTACTCTTAACTCCATGAGTTTGATGCTTGCAAAGAATAGATATTACTTGGCTAAGAACCAGCGAAGCTATGGATTCTTCTCATCCTTTGCTTATTCCCCTCTTAAAAGCATTTGAACATGTCTTTCCAAGTGAAGTACCTCACAGCCTACCTTCCAAAACATCCATACAACATAAAATTGACCTCATTCCCAGTGCCACACTCCCAAACAAGGTAGCCTACCATACGAACCCTTAAGAAACTCAAAAAGTACTACTATACATAGATGAGCTTCCAGCTAAGGCCATGATCCATGAGAGCCTTAGCCCGTGTGCCGTTCCAACTTTGATTGTGCCCAAGAATAATGATACCATGAGGATGTGTATGGATAATAGAGCAATCAACAAGATTACTATCAAATACCGCTATCCCATTCCAAGATTAGAGGATCTTCCTTCTGAGTTACATGAAACCACTATCTATTCCAAGATTGATTTTAGAAGTGGCCACTATCAAATTCGGATCTATGACGGAGATGAATAGAAGACGACTTTCAAAACTGAAAGTGGCCTTTATGACTGACTAGTTAGCCCTTTGGTTTGAAAAATGCACTAACCACTTTCATGAGGCTTACAAACCATGTTCTTAAGCCCTTCGTCGGTAAGAATGTGGTGTTCTCCTTCGATGATATCTTGTTATATAGCCGAAGTGAGGAGGAGCATGCTAAGCATTTGCATTAAGTTTTGAGTATTCTAGCTCAAGGGAAACTCTATGAGAACTTGGAGAAATGCCACGTTTTCTCCTCACAAGTTGTAATCTTAGGCTATGTGATCTCGGCTCAACGCATTCATGTAGATGAGAGCAAGATCAAGGCTATCTACGAGTGGCCCGTTCCTACTTCAATGCACCAAGTACGAAGCTTTCATGGTTTAGCCTCTTTGTATAGGAGGTTTGTCAAGAATTTTAGGACCATTGTTGCCCTCATGATCGAAGTTCTCAAGGCTAAACAGTTTGAAATGATCGAGGAAGCTCAAAAGGCCATTGAGGAAATCAAGCTCAAGTTTACTAGTGGACCAATTCTAGCCATTCCAAGCTTCTCAAAAGTCTTTGAAGTGGAATTTGATGCTTCCAAAGTGGAGATAGGGGCTGCTTTGCCTCAAAAGAAGAGGCCTATGGCATTCTTTAGTGAAAAACTCAATGATGCCAAGAGGAAGTATTCTACTTATGAGAAGGAGTTCTATTCAATTGTGAGAGCCTTAGAGCATTGGCGGCACCACTTGGTGGGAGGAGAATCCATTCTCCATTCTGATCATAAGGCCCTTGAGTTCACTCAAGTCCAACATAAACTCAATCTAAGGGAAGCCAAGTTGGTTGAGTACTTACAGTCCTTCCATTTCATAATCCACCACAAGGCCGACAAGATGAAGAACGGATGCGGACCCTTTGTCAAGGAGGTATCTACTTCTCTCTACTTTAGAGTCCAAAGTCCTTTATTTTGAGTGTGTGAAGGTTATGCATGATAAAGGTAAAGATTTCAAGGAAATCTATAAGAAGTGCTCTAAGCATGCTCGCGGGTTGTTCCACGTAGAGAATGGGTTTCTACTATAGAGCAATCGACTATGAATGCCAAAGAGTGGGTTTAGGGAACTCTTGATTCAAGAGCTCCATAGAGGAGCCTTGGTTGGACATTTTTGACATAGAGGAGACTTGTTCAATGCTTAAAGAACATTACTATTAATCGAGTATGTCCAAGGATGTAGAGCATTATGTGAAAAGATGCTCCACTTGCCAACTAGTGAAGAGTCAACTTCAGCCTCAAGGCCTTTATTCTCCACTCCTGATTCCTCAAGGCCCATGGGAGGATGTAAGCTTAGATTTCATCACATGTTTGCTAAGGACACAATGACATAAGGATTCCATTATGGTGGTGGTAGATAGGTTTTTGAAGATGGCTCACTTTGTATCATGCCACACCACGAATGACGCATCTTACATTGCTAATCTCTATTTTAAGGAGATTGTGTGTCTCAATGGCATTCCAAGAAGCATGGTGCGGGATCGAGATATCAAGTTCTTAAGTCACTTTTGGCTCACCTTGTAGAGGAAGCTAGGCACCCATCTCAAGTTTAGCATAACTTGCCACCCTATAAATGGACGGCCAAACCAAAGCAACCAATCGCACTTTGGGTACTTTGCTTCGAGTTCTAGTTAAGAAGAGCATCAAGGGGTGGGATGAATTGCTTTGCCATGCTAAATTTTTATTCGACTGAGCCCCTAGAAAGGCCATAAGCCTTACCACCTTTCAAGTGGTGTATGGAACCCAAGGACTCCATTGGACCTTGATCCAATCCCTAATCCAACTATGTTTAGTTGGGAGGCTGAGAAGAGAGATAGGGAGATTGAAGATCTATATGCCAAGATTAGGGAGAGAATTGAGAAGTCCAATGATCAAGCCAAGCACCATGCCAACAAGCATAGGAAAGAGGCTTATTTTCAGCATAGAGACTGATAAGGATCCACCTAAGGAAGGAAAGGTTCCCCAGTAAACAGAAGTCCAAGTTAATGCCAAGATCGGATCATCAATTTGTGATCCTTGAGAAGATTGTTCTAAATGCCTAGAAGGTGGACCTTCCTTGTGAGTATAGAGTTTCTGCAACCCTTAATGTTGCTGACTTAAACCCTACTATGAGGAAAATGAAGAACTTTCAAGTTTGAAGTCAAAATCCAATTAAGTCGAGGGGGTATGATGGGGACCATCCATTGGAGCATTATAAAGCCCAACCCTTAAGCCCACAACAACCAGCAAGCACGAAGGGAGTAAGGAAAGTGCATGCATTGGTAAGAAACTTCCTTGAACAATCCAGTAGTGAATTGGTTAGTTTACCCAAAAGTTGGCCCGGTTTTGTCTGACTTATAGGGCTAGATGTTGAGGTGCGGATTGACTACCTTGCCTACCCCCCCTTAATTTTAAGGAGTCAGCTTTTCAATAAAACAAGTTGCAAGGCTTTTTGACGTCATTCGGTTGCTAAACAGCAAGTTTATTCAAATGGCGCAGTTTAGCCAGCAGTCCAACACAGCCTGAGTTAGAGGGAGATTAAGTTAATAAAGTCCAACCATTTTAAAACTTTAAGACTTAAAAATGTATCAAGTCACATGCCCAAAACTCCTCTAAAGCACCCCCTTATGCGGCCTTCATCCAACCAAATGTACAAGAAAAGCATCATTTTACCCGATTTGAAGCTAGTCGTGGGAAAGGAATTTGTCTTGGGTTTGTAGTTGTACTACTTGCTGAATTTGAATTGTAATGATGTATTAGGCTACCTTGTAAGCTTGACACCTCATTCACTCAAATCATTAGTACTAATGAGGTGGACAAAGCTAGATTAGATGTGGTTGTGTACTTAGGAGGATGATTTGATATCACTCGCTTCCCTAGTGTACTTTCAGTCCCCTTGCTGACTTTTAGAGGTTTGAATGGTTGAGTTATCCTCCTTAAAAGCTAGCCACAAACCTTTTGCAAATCAGATTTGAGTGAATTACATAGTTGAGTTTGAAAACTCTCACTTAAATCCTAGTGTTGTATCTTGAACTTGATAAGTCAAGTGGGTCTCTAGGTCTCTTTATCTTAGCTAAAAAGGTGATTAATTTCTGTAATCTAGTTGATCTGAGGAGATTGCCCAAGTGTGTCCAAGGGGTGCTCTTCGGATTATCCCTTATAAACTCACTTGTTCATCTCGCTTTGCTTGGTTTTGCTCATAAATTATCCGTGACATACATTCTGCCCATCTTGTACTCTTGGTTTCCTTCGAGTGTTTTGAGTGTTGGTAAGGCTTGAATACATAAAGGGGTATCAAAGATTGGCCACCCTCTTGTGGCCATAGCTTCTAAACTCAAACATAACCCTTAGCCAAACACAAAGCCAACCAATAAAGAAGCTAGTTATAAGTATGTCTTCTAGCCTCACATCGGAACAAGTGGCTAAACAAGCCTTGAAAAAGAAGGCTGAATTAGAAGCAAGGGTAGAGTACTTACAATCACAACATGGCTAACATATGCAAAAGAAAAGAAAGTAGTTGCGGAGTTCTAGAAGCTTTAGCAAGCAAAATTATTCCGATGATGCCACAGAGGAGGAGACCAATTCCTTTGGAGACTCTAGCGATGATGTGTACACAAGGAGATCAAGGAGGCATCGTTGGCCTCATAAGAGAAGCCACAATGATGTCAAGGTGGACATACCCGAGTTTAAAGGTGAATTGGACACGGACCTATACCTCGATTGGCTCCAAACCATCGAAAGAGTCTTTGGGGTCAAAGACATCTTGGAAGAGAAGATGATAAAGCTTGTTACTTTTAAACTTAGAAAGTATGCATCCACTTGGTGGTCAAATGAAGTGTCGAAGAGAGTTAGGAAGGGTAAAGGGAAGATTGAACTTGGGAGAAAATAAGCGCTAAACTCCAGTCCAAGTTCTCACCTCCCCATTACTTACAAGACAACTTCCTAAATCTCCACCACCTAAAACAAGGCTCGAAGAGTCTAGTCGAATACACTGGAAATTTAACTTGAAGGATGATGAGTCACAAACTTTGACTCGTTATTTAAGTGGTTTAGATGAACAAATTGCTTATGTTTTAGAACTACATCCGTATACTTCCCTAGATGAGTTAAGCATTTTGGCTCATAAAGTGGAGTTACAAAAGAAGCTAGAAGGTGTGTTCTCTCATTATTGATGGGGGAAGTCATGCTAATATGGCCTTAAAGGCCATGGTGGAGAAGCCTCAAGCTTACGGTTTCACCACACCTAAGCCCTTACACTGTTCAATGGCTTAGTCAAGGTAAAGACTTGCAAATCTCCTCTCGGTGCTTACTTACTTCATCTATTGGGATGAACTACGATGATGGGATTTGGTGTGATATCATGCCTATGGATGCTTGTCACATCCTTTTGGGACATCCTTAGCTCTTTGATAGCAGAGGTATGCATGATGGTCATTTAGGCACGTACGCCTTCACCAAAGATCGCAAGAAAATCATCCTTACCCCTCCCAAGCCCACCTCTCAATGAAAACCCCAAGAGACTCCTAGCATGGACATCTTTCTCACCACCTTATTCCACTCTCAGCTCCATGAGTTTGATGCTTACAAAGAATGAATTTTAATTAGCCAAGAATTAGCCAAAGCTAAGGATTCTTCCCATCCTTTACTTGATCCTCTCTTAAAGGCCTTTGAACATGTCTTTCCAACTAAAGTGCCACATGGCCTACCTTTCAAAAGATCCATATAACACAAAATTAACCTTATTCCCAGTGCCACACTCCTAAACAAGCTATCCTACCATATGAACCCCCAAGAAACTCAAGAAGTACAACGATAAGTAGATAAGCATCTAGAAAGGCTTAATCCGTGAGAGCCTTAGCCCTTTTATCGTTCCAGCTTTGCCTGTGCCCAAGAAGGATGTTACCATGAGGATATGTGTGCATAGTAGGGCAATCAACAAGATTACTACCAAATACTGCTGCCCCTTTCCGAGATTGAAGGATCTTCTTTATAAGTTATATGAGGGCACTATCTTTTCTAGGATTGATTTTATAAGTGGCTACTATCAAATTTGGATCTATAAGAGAGATGAATGGAAGGCGACTTTCAAACAAAAGAGGCCTTTATGAGTGGCTAATTATGCCCTTTGGTTTGAAAAATGCACTAAGCACTTTCATGGGGCTTATGAACGATGTTCTTAAGCCCCTCATCAGTGAGAATGCAGTGGTATAGTTCAATGATATCTTGTTATATGGCCGAAGTGAGGAGGAGGACGGTGAGCACTTGTATTGAGTTTCGGGTATTCTAGCTCAAGAGAAACTCTATGGGAACTTAGAGAATTGCCACTTTTTCTCCTCACAAGTCATATTCTTTTGCTATTTGGTTTCGGCTCAATGCATTCATGTAGATGAGAGAAAGATCAAGGCCATTCACAAGTGGCCCATTCCTACTTCAATACAATAAGTATGAAGCTTTTATGGTTTAACCTCTTTCTATAGGAGGTTTATTAAGAATTTTGGCACCATTGTTGCCCCCATGATCAATGTTCTCAAGGCCAAATGGTTTGAAAGGATCAATGAAGCTCAAAAGGCCTTTGTGGAAATCAAACTCGAGCCTACTAGTGCACCTATTCTAGCCCTTCTAAGCTTATCCAATGTCATTAAAGTGGGGATAGGGGCTGTTTTGTCTCAAAAGAAGAGGCCTGTGGCATTCTTTAGTGAAAAACTCAATGATGCCAAGAGAAAGTATTCTACTTATGACAAGGAGTTCTATCCAATTGTGAGAGTATTAGAGCATTGGCGACACCACTTGGTGGGAGGCGAGTTCATTCTCCATTCGGATCATAAGGCACTTAAGTTTATTAGGGCCAACATAAACTCAATCTAAGGCATGTCAAGTGGGTAGAGTACTTATAGTCCCTCCATTTTGTGATCCACCACAAGGCCGACAAGATGAACAAGGGTGGGGACCCTTTGTCAAGGAGGTATCTACTTCTCTCTATACCTTGGAGTCCAAAGTCCTTTGTTTTGAGTGTGTGAAGGGTATGCACGATCAAGATGAAGATTTCAAGGAAATCTATGAGAAATTCTCTAAGCATGCTCACGGGTTGTTCAACATAGAGTATGGGTTTCTATTCAAGGGTAATCGACTATGCATACTGATGAGTGGGTTTAAGGAACTCTTGATTCAAGAGCTCCATAGAGGAGCCTTGGTCAGACGTTTTAGCATGGAGAAGACTTGTTTAATGCTTAAAGAACATTACCATTGACTGAGGCTCATTTTCAGCTTGGAGAGTTAGTGCGGATCCACCTAAGGAAGGAAAGGTTCCCGATTAAATGCAAGTCCAAGTTAATGCCAAGATGGGATGGTCCATTCGAGATCCTTGAGAAGATTGGTCCAAATGCATACAAGATGGACCTTCCTTATGAGTATGTAGTTTTCGCCAACCTCAATGTGGCTGACTTAAGTCCCTCCTATAAGGAAAATGAAGAACTTCTGAGTTTGATGTCAAACTGCAATCAAGCCGGGAGGGATGATGGGGACCATCTATTGGAGCATTATGAAGCCCAACCTTTAAGCCCACAACAACCAGCAAGCACCAAGGAGGTGAGTAAAGTGCATGCGTTGATTAGAAACTTTCTTGAACAATCCAATAGTGAACTGGTCAGTTCACCCGAAAATTAACCCGATTTTGTCTACATTTTGGGGCCGAATGCTGAGGTGCTAATTAACTGCCTTGCCACTTGCCTTAAGTTTAAGGAGTTAGCTTTCCAATAAAACAAGTTGTAAGGCTTTTGGACATCATTTGGTTGGTCAAACAGTAAGTTTATTCAAACAGTGCAGTTTAGGCAACAATCCAGCGCAGCCCGGGTTGCAGGAAGATTAAGTTAACTTAATGAAGTCCAACCTTTTTGAAACTTTACGGCATGAAAGGAGACAAAAAAATTTATCAAGTCACATGCTCAAAAGCACTCCAAAACACCCTCTTGTGTTGCCTTTATCCAGCCAAATGTACAAGAAAAACATCCTTTTACCTGACATAATGCTAGCCGTGGGAAAGGACTTATTCTTGGGTTTATAGTTGCACTAGTTGATGATTTTGAACTGTGATGATGTACTAGGCTGCTTTTTCAGCTTAACACCTCATTTAGTCAAGTCATCAGTACTAATGAGGGGGCCAAAACTAGATTAGATGTGCCTGTGTACTTAGGAGGCTGATTTGATACCACCCTCTTCCCTAGTATACTTTCGGTCCCCCAGATGACCTTTGGAGGTTTGAATGGCTGAGTTAGCCTCGTTAAAAGCCAGCCATAAACCTTTTGCAAATCATATTTGAATGAATTATAAAGTTAAGTTTGAAAACTCTCTCTCTTAAATACTAGTGTTGTATCTTGAGCTTAGTAACTCAAGTGGGTCTCTAAGTCTCTTTATCTCAACTAGAAAGGTGCTTAATTTCTGTAATCTAGTTGATCTAAGGAGATTGTCCAAGTGTGTCTAATGGTGGCCCTTTGGATTATCCCTTGTAAACTCGTTCACCTCGCCTTGCTTAGCTTTGCTTACAAACTGTCTATGACATACATTCTGCCCATCTCATATTCTTGGCTTCCTTTGAGTCTTTTGAGTGTTGGTGAGGCTTGAATACATCAAGTGGTATCAGAACTTGGCTACCCTCTTGTGTCCATAGCTTTCAAACCGAAACACAACCCTTAGCCGAACACAAAGCTAACCTATAAAGAACCCAGTTGTAAGTATGTCTTCTAGCCTCACTCCGGAACAAGTGGCTGAACAAGGCTTGAAGGAAAAGGTTAAATTGAAAGCAAGGGTAGAGTACTTACAATCACAACGTGGCTGGTGCATAATTATATTTAGTTTTGATGATAACAAATCCAAGTGTAACATATTTGTCTAAGTAATGTTGTTCCAAACAAGCTCTCCAAACAGGGCCTACACTGTTGTTTGTAATATTCGTATTAACCTGGATACTAAATGTTGAGAACAAGTCTTAGGAACAGGTTCCAAGCTTCAGTGATACAAGATCAGCAAACAACAAATCTCGCCAAACAGTTGGCTAAGTCTTAAGGAACAAGTTCTTACATTCAGCTATACAAGATCACCCGAGGAATCAAGGTGACCAAGGTGTTTGGAGCAGCATATTTATTCTTGACAAGATGACTGATTCTTACAACAAGAAGTCTTGGTTTGGTTTAGTTTTTATCTTTTAGACTCTTGTTAATATGCCAATCTTGAAAGTCTCAATTTAACACTTCTTAAAACGGTTTTTGACATTTGCTTTGGAACACCAATTTCCAAGCCTAAGGTGTTCCTGAAACTGCAGCAGCCTCGACTGACTGTTTTACCAGTAAATTTCCTTTGGTTGGGTGGCAGCTCTAAAGGATCTTTTTATGAAATCCTAGGCTAACTAATTAAGTTCTAAAAAGGATTATTTTTGATTTGAAAAAGATTGCAAAACCGTTTTTGCTAAGGATCTCTTTTCAAAATTCTTATCCCTTATTTTTAGGCCGTGATTGATTTCAAATTTGGAACCGAAATCTTTATCCTTTTTTTGGGCTAAATCTGCACAACTATATTTAGTGGGTAATTAGTTTTTATCCCTTGAAAAATCAAATTCCCTTATTTTAGTAAAATCTTATCTTCTCTAGCCGTTGGGAATCTTATTTGAAGAAACTCCCTAAGCTGCTAATATTAGAAGATTTTGTTATCCTTTTTGAAAGTATTAGCCGTTGGGTTTGTGTGTTTAAATAATGAAATCTTCTCTCCCATTTAGACATCCGGTTTTTACACAAGAAGTAAGAGATTTCCAAAAGCTGCATTTCAAAGAGAAAAACCATGACACGCTTGTGCTTAACTGAGCTTTCAATATATTGGCATAATAGGACTTCATTGTACCTTACATCTGCTTAAGTCAGAAGCACCCCCAGTAAGGTGTTTTGTACCCCTGTTCTCAGATCAGAAAGTGAGTGAGTGTGTCCATAGTCGAGTGGACTTTGGACGTGCCCAATATAGTGTGATTGGACGTGGTGTAACCTGTCTTAGGGAAGAAGGTTACGTGGGTTACAAGTTGTAACAAGGAGTGTTACTTTTGTAACGTGTTCAGCCCGTTAGTGAAGTGGTTAAATCCTACACGAGGTAGGTCGTGGTTTTTCACACCTCAGTTGGGCTAGAGGTGTTTTCCACGTAAAAATTGTGTGTGCTTTATTTCCGCATTTATTACTTTGAATTTCGCTATTGAACCAATTGGGAACAACCTCTGCAATCAAGTGCTACGGCTGTTTGTCAGTTATTTGGCGAAAATCGGCCACCACAATTCACCCCCCTCTTGTGGTTGTGTACTCTTGGAATTCAACAAGTGGTATCAGCGCAGGTTCTCTTTCAAAAGGCTAACACCTTGAGAGATCCGTGAAGATGAGTGCACCACATGGGATACTTGAGGGTCAATCCATTACTCGACCTCCTTACTTCAATGGCCAACACTATAGTTGGTGGAAGAATAGGATGGAGAACTACATACAAGCAGAAGATTACGAGTTATGGATGCTCATCAAGAACGGGCCCCTTGTTCCCACGAAAGTGCTTGAAGATGGAAAGAAGGTTCCCAAGGAACCCATAGAGTTTGATGCTGAGGATTACAAGAAGATAGAAAAGAATGCCAAGGCCAAGAAACTATTATACTTTGGCCTAGGACCCGATGAATATACTCGCATTTTAGAATGTGAGTCAACTCAGGAAATATGGAATGCCTTGCAAGTAGCTCATGAAGGAACAAGTCAAGTTAAACAATCACGCATTGAGCTACTCATGAGGCAATTTGAGCTGTTTGACATGGGTGATCGTGAGAATGTGATGGACATGTATACTCGCTTTACTCACATAACAAACAAATTCAAATCTCTGGGAAAATCCTTCACCACTGAAGAGTTGGTAAGGAAAATCCTAAGGATTTTGCCTCGTTCATGGGAAGCCAAGGTGACAGCCATTCAGGAGGCCAAAGACATGAACAAGATCACCCTAGATGAGCTGATCGAAATCTTCAAACGTATGAACTGAGAAAAAACTCTCAACAGAAGGAGGAGGCTAAGAAAGACCAAGGGCTTGCTTTAAAAGCCTTGGAAGATGATGATTCAGATCTTGAAGAAGAAGAGATGGCAATGATGACTCGGAAATTCAAGAAGTTCTTCAAGAAAGTAAAAGAGAACAATAAAAGGAAGGACTTCAGCAAAGGCAGAAACACCCCCCGAGAACAGTTCTCTGGGTGTTTCAAGTGTGGCAAATCTGATCATATTGTGAAGAACTGTCCACTACTTCGAGAAGAGCAAGAGCACGAACACCCTAGGAAACAAGGCAGGAAACAAGGTGCAAACAGTTCGGGAAAACGATTCTCGAAAGCAATGCTTACTGCTTGGGGTGATTCTTCCGAGGATGAAGAAACTGAAACTGAAGAAGGTGTTGTAGCTCTCATGGCGCAAAATGATACAGATTCAGATGACGAGTCAACAAACAGCCTAACTGATCTCAAGAACAAGGTACGTGGTCTCAATAAAGCAACTCTAGAAGAACTTCTGTACAATTTAATGGATACTTGTGCCGATTTGACAAAGGAAGTTCGTGATCTAGAGCTTGAAAATGAGACCCTTAAAAATGAAAAACTGGGCTTATATGAAAATATTAACATGCTCAAGGAAAACCTCTTTATAAAAGAGGGAGATTATTCTCGAGTGGAGGAAAAACTTCTTGAGGTGGAAGGAATGGTTGAGTCTTTGCTCGAGGAGAACAAGAGCTTGCATGCTAAAATAGAAAAACTGGAAACCGAGCTTGTCACAACCAAGCATTGGAACAAGTCCTCAAGAGCATTGGAGTGGCTAAATACTCATCACAGCCAAAACAAAAGAGGACTAGGATTTAAGCCCAAACAAACCGTTTACCCTGCAAACAGAAAGTATGTTGGATTACCTGAAAACATTGTTTGCTTTCACTGTGGTAAAACGGGTCACTATCGATGCACTTGTCCTTCAAGAAGGTATGCTATTAAACAAAATAAAGGTTATGTAAAACAAGTTTGGATTAGGAAAGATGAGCTTTACCTATCTAAAAGAATGGGACCCAAGTGGATCTGGGTTCCCAAAACTAACCCTTGATTTGTTTTGCAGGCTGAAGTGAGAGAGAACAACCCAGCAAACAACCCAGCAAACAGGCTAAGGTACAACCTGGCAAACAGCCCAGAGAACAACCTTGAAAACAGGCAGCTGTGGTATGTTGATAGTGGGTGTTCGAGGCATATGACTGGTGAAAAATCCAATTTTCTCTCACTTACAGCTTCGGATGGTGGGAGTGTGGCATTTGGAAACGGCAAGTCTGGGACAATTGTCGGTATAGGTAAGATTGGTGAGTCCCACTCCCACTCGATTGAAAATGTATACTTAGTTGATGGTTTGAAGTATAATTTACTTAGTGTGTCCCAACTGTGTGATAAAAACAACCTAGTAGTGTTCTCATCAACACGTTGCTTGGTTGTAAACTCAAACACAGGAGATGTCATATTAAGGGGGAAGCGACACAAAAATGTTTACAAAGTATGTATTTTCACACTTTCCCAAAACAATCTGACTTGTTTGAGTGCCTTGAATGATGATGTAATGCTCTGGCACAAGAGACTAGGTCATGCAAGTCTATCTCTTTTGAACAAACTTGTTTCTAAAGACCTAGTTGTTGGACTACCTTCCATCAAATTTAATGATGACAAGGTATGTGAAGCTCGTGCAAAAGGCAAACAAGTCAGATCTTCTTTTAAATCGAAAAAGTGTGTAAGCGCTACCCGACCTCTAGAATTATTACACATTGATCTGTGTGGTCCTATGAGGATAGCAAGTAGAGGTGGGAAGATTACTCTCGATTTACTTGGACCTTGTTTTTGGCATCTAAGGATGAAACCTTTGAGAATTTTATTGCCTTTCTCAAAAAGGTTGAAAAGAGAGTAGGACACTCTTTAATTAGCTTGAGATCTGATCATGGTACTGAATTTGAAAACGCAAGTTTTATTAACTATTGTAATGAATATGGTGTTGATCATAACTTCTCAGCTCCAAGAACACCCCAACAAAATGGGGTGGTTGAGCGCAAAAATTGCACCCTAGAAGACATGACTAGAACAATGCTTATTGCTAGTGGTCTTCCTAGGAATTTCTGGGCAGAAGCATTGAACACCTCATGTTACATTATAAATAGATGCATGATCAGACCTATTTTGAACAAAACTCCTTATGAACTTTTCAAAGGCAGAAAACCCAACATTACGCACCTAAGAACATTTGGTTGTTGGTGTTTTGTGCATAATAATGGGAAGGATGCCTTAGGAAAGTTTGATCTTAGGAGTGATGAGGCAATATTTCTTGGTTACTCTTCTTACAGTAAGGCTTACAAAGTGTTTAACAAAAGAACCTTAAGTGTTGAGGAAAGTGTGCATGTGCTTTTTGATGAATCTAACTCGTTGAGTGAGAATGATGCACAGGAGGAAGAATTTGAATTAGGTCTTGTTCGAAAAGAAGTGTTGCTCCAAGATAGACAAGGTAAGAACACCATGGAGAAAACAACTCCTGAAGGTGTTTCTCAGAACGACAGGCAAGGTGAGAACCAAACAGGGGGAAACACCGTTGAACCCTGTTCGGGACAACACCAGTCAGGTTCCTCAGGAACAGGCTCGGCCACTGATTGTGAGCCTGAGTTTCCAAGTGTTCTAGTTAGAGTAGAGCATGTGTCTGTGGATCCACTTACTCCACGGCCATGGAAGCACCAACGTTCGCACCCTCTTGAGCAAATTTTGTCTGATATTAATACTGGAGTGCAAACTAGGTCAAAGCTTAAGAATTTTTGTGCATTCTATGCGTTTCTCTCTAACATTGAGCCAAAGAATGTGAATGAAGCTCTTGCAGATTCAGATTGGGTCACAGCAATGCAAGAAGAACTTCATCAATTTGAAAGGAACAAAGTATGGCACCTTGTACCTCGACCTGTAAATAGAACAATCATTGGAACCAAGTGGGTGTTCCGAAACAAACTTGATGAGTCAGGAACAGTCACCAGGAACAAGGCACGGCTGGTGGTTCAAGGGTACAATCAGGAAGAAGGGATTGATTACGAAGAAACCCTTTGCACCAGTTGCTAGAATTAAGGCTATTCGTATCCTAATAGCCTTTGCAGCCCATATGGAGATCAAGCTATATCAAATGGACGTGAAAAGTGCATTTCTAAATGGATACCTTAAGGAAGAGGTGTATGTCAAACAACCCCCTGGTTTCGAAAACAATGAATTTCCTGATGATGTTTTTCAACTTGACAAAGCTCTTTATGGTCTAAAACAAGCTCCTAGAGCTTGGTATGAATACTTGTCAAGCTTTTTACTTGAAAATGATTTTAGAAGAGGCAAGGTAGACAATACCTTGTTTCTAAAATCTAAGGGGGAACATTTGTTGGTTGTCCAAGTATATGTCGATGATATTATATTTGGTGCAACTCACCATGATCTATGTAATGATTTTTTAAAAATGATGAGGAGTGAGTTTGAAATGAGCATGATGGGTGAGCTTAACTTTTTCTTAGGCTTACAAATCAAGCAAACTTCAAAAGGCACCATGATCCATCAACAAAAGTATATCAAGAACTACTTAAGCATTTTGGAATGGAGTCGGCCAAGCCCATAGATACTCCCATTTCTCCTTCAACCAAGTTAGTAATGGATGATGGGAGCCCCTCAGTTAAGGAGAAACTCTATAGAGGCATGATAGGGTCACTCTTATACCTCACCGCTAGTAGACCTGACATTGTTTTCAGTGTTGGTTTATGTGCCCGTTTTCAGTCTTGCCCTAAAGAGACTCATCTTAAGGCTGTTAAACGGATACTAAGATATTTAAAGCATACACCTGATTTAGCTCTATGGTATCCTAGAGGTTGCAATTTTGATCTTGTTGGATATGCTGATGCTGACTATGCAGGATTCTTGGTTGATAGGAAAAGCACCTCAGGTATGGCTCATTTCCTTGGACCTTGTTTGGTATCTTGGGCAACCAAGAAACAACATTCAGTTGCCATGTCCACAGCAGAAGCTGAATATGTTGCAGCTGCTTCATGTTGTGCTCAATTGCTGTGGATAAGACAACAACTCAAGGACTTTTGTGTTGACACTGGATGCATTCCTATCTTTTGTGATAACACTAGTGCAATTAACATTGCCAAAAATCCGTGTCAACATAAAAGAACAAAACATATTGACATTCGACATCATTTCTTGAGAGATAATGTTGAAAAGGGTTTGATTTCAATGAATTTTTGTACCACAGAAAATCAAATTGCTGATATATTCACTAAGGCACTAGGTAGAGATCAATTTGAGAGAAATAGACTTGAACTAGGTTTGGTGAAAACAACCTAAGAAACCTGTTCTCTCCCCCTGTTCGCAACTCTTATATGCTGCGGATGCAATTTGTCCATAGCAATGTTTGCAGTTGAATCTTTGTGCTATTTGAATATATATATAGATTGCAGAATGCGGATGCGTGTTAAAAGCCAACATGATTGGGCATGTTACTCTTATTACCGATGATTCGTATTCAAGAAAAAAGCAGCAAGAACAGGTATGTTCCTTGATTGTCAAATTGTGTAGCTAGTGTTTAAATGTTTTAAATTACACGCCTTCCCGAGGATAGAGTGGCGGCTACTTATGGCAAACACCCGTTGTAACGGGAAGATCTTTAAAAGATCTTGCCGTCTTCTCACCCTTTAAATTTGCCAATCTTTACCTCTCTCTTATATCTTTTCTCTTTTCTCTCGAGTACCCGACAAATCTCCTTCTCTCAAACCCTAACCCTTCTCAAATTCTTGCTCAAATGGCTTCAATCGAAGGCTCTGGAAGTTCTGCTTCTTCAATCAGGGGAAGGAAGCCATTCGAATCAGCCTCAAGAACAAGTCCTGACCTTATTGTCTTTACGCCGTTTTTAATGGCGATTCTAGAAGGTAAACCCTCTAGTCCTCCTCGCCCAATTAGCTTCAAACCTTTCCGGTTTTTGAAGAGTGTCGGACTAAAATCAGTAGGATTGGGTTTGAAAGACATTCCCTACAATTTTGGTTAGGAATTGGTGGTATTTGAGGGATCCACTGTTTACCCCCTTCTGAAAAGAACTCTGCCTAAGTTGCGAAATCTGGTGAAAATCTTGGGTCTAAAGATGAAGTCTTTGAGTCCCCTGTCGACTTCTCTGAGTTTGTTGAGCCCTGTTCTTTTGGGTTGTTCCCTCAAAAGGAAACAGTTGCTGAAACAGGGTCTGAATCCCTCAATTTTGTGTGTAAGGAGGACCTAATGGATGATCTGAGGGGAAGTTATGAGAAGAGATCCTTGGAAACAGAGGGAAGCCATGGTGGAAACATTTCCCCTGCTGAGCCTGAGTTAGCCACTCCGGTCTTCCAAACCGGAGAGAAAAGAAAAAGGGTTAAGATGGTGTCTAGGCGTAGCAGAACGCCTAGATCAAGGCCACAAACAAGGCCTCAACCCTCAAAAGCCTCAGCCCCCTCTCCTCCAAAATCTGCTAAGCCCACGCGCAAATCTGCAAGAATTGCCTTCTACTCCACTCCTAGAACCACAAAATCTTCTACTCCGGTCATTGAGGAAATTTCTTCCTCTTCTTCTTCTGCGGGATTCTCGGATTCTGATTCTGAGAACACCCCTTTTAAACAGGGGACCCCGGTGTTCTCCGAGTCCACTGAAGAACAAACTCCTCCTAAGAAAACCATTCTCCTTGCCATTAAGTCTTCTCCTCCAACAGCCCCTCCCAAGAGAAAGACCTTCACCTCTTCTCTCTCCAAATCAGCTGCACCTAAGACTACCTCTTCTGCTCCTCCCCTCAAAAGAGCGAAAAAGACCACTACCTCCCTTTCTTCTACCAAGGTTGCGCATCTGCTCAAGCGCAACATAGTGAGGGGGAAGATAGTGAAAGTTCCCTTTTTCCAGGAACATGGGTTAGAGGTGTTCCTGCAGAAACTGAGAGCCCAGCAGTGGTTGGATCTCTTTGCAAACACCGAGTTGGGGTGTTCTGGACCAGAGTTGGCTGAATTCTATGCCAACTGTGCTGTCACCGAAGGAGCGGTGACAAGCACCATTGGTGATAAAGAAGTACAATTTGATGCCCGCTCTCTGGGTGACATTTTGGGTGTCCCCTCACATGGTTTTGATGTGTATGTGAGGGAGGATAAGTCTGTCTTAGGGACAGCCAGGCTGCTCGAGCTTTCACAGCGGTTAAGTCAAAACCAGGGTCTGCAAACACCCACCTCTGTGAAGAAGGGTGACATGACCCCCCTGCATCAATTGCTCTTCATGTTCGTTATTAGGAACATAATTCCAAGGGGTCAGGGTCGTAATTAGGCTGATGCCCTAGATCAGTGCCCGGTGGATCTATTGGACAGGGAGGTACCCATTAACCTTCCTGCCCTTATGATTCGCCATATTGCGCGTATTGCAAACACTACTCGGGCACATGATCTTGGATATGGCTTTCTGCTGACGAAGGTCTTTGAGCATTTTGGGATGGAGCTCAAAAAGAAGGTGGCTGCCCAAATCATTGATGAGATAGGGACTGACACCCTTATGGGGTGTGGCTATACTTTGGCCGAGGGCTCTGCCTCCAAATAGGGCACCAGACCACCTCGCCCTGTTCTTGGCCGTTCCTCAGGGAAACTTGAGGATGTTCTTCAAGATAATTCTCGGCTCAAGGAAGAGCTCTCTGTTGTCAAAGCTGCCTTAGATGAAGAGAAGGCCCTCTCTGCCAAACGCCATGAAGACCTCCTGGCCCTTCTCTCTTCTCTTGCTCCCAAAATCCCTTCTCCATAGTCACCATCACCCACTGCTCCCTAATTCTGTCGGATGTTTCCTCATGTTTTCTTCCCTCTCCCTTTATGTTTTTGTTTGGTATTGTATATCTCTGGGCTGTTAATGAAATCTCTTGTTGTTGCCAACACCATGTGATTGCCCGTTGTTTATGCTTTTAATGATGCCAAAAGGGGGAAGATGTCTGACCATATGACTTCCATATGACTTGCTCTATGACCTAGCACCTAGTGTGGATCCCTATCAGCATTCTTTAAAGTTTTAAAGTTTTTTTTAATTTTTGTCAATATGGTCACTTGGTTTGTCATCATCAAAAAGGGGGAATTTATTGCATAATTATATTTAGTTTTGATGATAACAAATCCAAGTGTAACATATTTGTCTAAGTAATGTTGCTCTAAACAAGCTCTCCAAAGAGGGCCTACACTGTTGTTTGTAATATTCGTATTAACCTGGATGCTAAATATTGAGAACAAGTCTTAGGAACAGGTTCCAAGCTTCAGTGATACAAGATCAGCAAACAACAAATCTCGCCAAACAGTTGGCTAAGTCTTAAGGAATAAGTTCTTACATTTAGCTGTACAAGATCACCCGAGGAATCAAGGTGACCAAGGTGTTTGGAGCAGCAGATTTATTCTTGACAAGATGACTGATTCTTACAACAAGAAGTCTTGGTTTGGTTTAGTTTTCATCTTTTAGACTCTTGTTAATATGCCAATCTTGAAAGTCTCAATTTAACACTTCTTAAAACGGTTTTTGACATTTGCTTTGGAACACCAATTTCTAAACAACCTTGCAAACAGGGTGCCTAAGGTGTTCCTGAAACTGCAGCAGCCTCGACTGACTGTTTTACCAGTAAATTTTCTTTGGTTGGGTGCCAGCTCTAAAGGATCTTTTTATGAAATCCTAGGCTAACTAATTAAGTTCTAAAAAGGATTATTTTTTGATTTGAAAAAGATTACAAAACCGTTTTTGCTAAGGATCTCTTTTCAAAATTCTTATCCCTTATTTTTAGGCCGTGTTTGATTTCAAATTTGGAACCGAAATCTTTATCTTTTTTTGGGCAAAATCTGCACAGCTATATTTAGTGGGTAATTAGTTTTTATTCCTTTAAAAAATCAAATTCCCTTATTTTAGTAAAATCTTATCTTCTCTAGCCGTTGGGAATCTTATTTGAAGAAACTCCCTAAGCTGCTAATATTAGAAGATTTTGTTATCCTTTTTGAAAGTATTAGCCGTTTGGTTTGTGTGTTTAAATAATGAAATCTTCTCTCCCATTTAGATATTCGGTTTTTACACAAGAAGTAAGAGATTTCCAAAAGCTGCATTTCAAAGAGAAAAACCGTGACAGGCTTGTGCTTAACTGAGCTTTCAAAATATTGGCATAATAGGACTTCATTGTACCTTACATCTGCTTAAGTCAGAAGCACCCCCAGTAAGGTGTTTTGTACCCCTGTTCTCAGATCCGAAAGTGAGTGAGTGTGTCCATAGTCGAGTAGATTTTGGACGTGTCCAATTTAGTGTGATTGGACGTGGTGTAACCTGTCTTAGGGAAGAAGGTTACGTGGGTTACAAGTTATAACAAGGAGTATTACTTTTGTAACGTGTTCAACCTGTTAGTGAAGTGGTTAAATCCTACACGAGGTAGGTCGTGGTTTTTCACACCTCAGTTGGGCTAGAGGTGTTTTCCACGTAAAAATTGTGTGTGCTTTATTTCCGCATTTATTACTTTGAATTTCGCTATTGAACCAATTGGGAACAACCTCTGCAATCAAGTGCTACGGCTGTTTGTCAGTTATTTAGCGAAAATCGGCCATCACAATTCACCCCCTCTTGTGGTTGTGTACTCTTGGAATTAAACAGTGGCCAAGTCATGCAAGAGAAAAGAAAGAAGTTGGGGAGTTCTAGAAGCTTTAGCAACGAAGAAGATTCTGATGATTCTGTGGAGGAGGAGAGTAATGCCTTTGGAGACTCTAGTGATAATGTGTG
This sequence comes from Carnegiea gigantea, assembly GCA_029747015.1. NCBI lineage: Eukaryota > Viridiplantae > Streptophyta > Magnoliopsida > Caryophyllales > Cactaceae > Carnegiea > Carnegiea gigantea. The sequence continues at coordinate 3,241 of JAKOGI010000305.1, read as the reverse complement.
CACAAGGAGATCATAGAGGCACCGTGGGCCTCATGAAAGAAGCCACAATGATTTCAAGGTGGATATACCTGAGTTTAAAGGAGAATTGGACCCATACCTATTCCTAGATTGGTTCCAAACCGTCGAAAGAGTCTTTGGGGTCAAAGACATCCCATAAGAGAAGAAGGTAAAATTTGTTACTTTGAAACCTAGAAAGTATGCATCCACTTGGTGGTCAAATGAACTGTCGAAGAGAGTTAGGAAGGGTAAAGGAAAGATTAAAACTTGGGAGAAAATGAAAGCTAAATTTAAGTCCATGTTCTTACCTCCCCATTACTCACATGACAACTTCCCAAATCTCCACCACCAAAAACAAGGCTCTAAGAGTGTGGAGGAATACACTAGAGGCTTTGAGCAACTACTCTTAAAATTTGACTTAAAAGAGGATGAGTCACAAACTTTGATTCATTATTTGAGTGGTTTAGATGAACAAATTGCCCATGTTATAGAACCACATCCGTGTACTTCCCTAGATAAGTTAAGTATTTTTGCTCATAAAGTGGAATATTAAAAAAAGCTAGAAGGCAAGGGAGCGGTTTTTGGTGTCAAGGCCTTGGACACTTTGATTCCGAGTGCCCAAACAAGCGAGTGGTGTTTTTGGTCAAATATCGAGCTTCCCTTAAGAAGCTAGATGAGGAAGTTGAGGGAGGCGAGAAGGAGCTTCTATTGAACGAAGCCCTTGAGGAAATAGAGCAAGGACCAGATGAAGGGCAAACGCTTGTGATTAGGCGTACATTAAGCGATTTGGCTTCCTAAAATGACTTAGAGAACGGTGAGAACATCTTCCATACTTGGTGCATTATGAATGGAAAGGTGTGTTCTCTCATTATTGATGGGGGAAGCTGTGCTAATGTGGCCTCAAAGACCATGATAGAGAAGCTTAGGCTTACGGTTTCACCACACCTAAGCCCTTACACCATTCAATGGCTTAATCAAGGTAAAGGCTTGCAAATCTCCTCTTAGTGTTTATGTTAAATTCGTGAGTATACAACCACAAGAGGGAGGTGAATTGTAGTGTCTGATTTTTGCGTTGTAGATAACAAACACCCTCACAGAGGTTATTCTCAGATGACAAACACCCTAGTGACTTGTTTACAGGGGGTGTTCTCAAATATTGCAAATGCGAAAATCACCAAGATAAATGCGGAAAATAAAGCACACACACAATTTTTACGTGGAAAACACCTCTAGCCCAACTGAGGTGTGAAAAACCACGACCTACCTTGTGTAGGATTTAACCACTTTCACTAACGGGCTTCACACGTTACAAATGTAACACACCTTGTTACAACTTGCAACCACGTAACCTTTTTCTCTAAGAAGGGTTACACCACGTCCAAATCTCACCAGATTGGACACGTCCAAAGTCCAGACGACTGAGGACCACTCACTCACTTTTCTGATCCCAGATCAGGGTTACAAAATACCTTACGGGGGTGCTTCTGATTTAAGCAGATGTAAGGTACAATGAGGTCCTAGTATGCCAATATCTTGAAAGCTCAGTTTAAACACAACTTGTCTCGGTTTTTCTTTTCTCAAGCGTAACTCGAAAAATTCTTCTCATTAGAAAAACCACTTTTGAAATTTTCCTTTTTTTTTTGCGTATGTTGTGTATGTTTCTCGTCTTTTCTCATCTATGCAAATGGGAGTGAAATGCTGAGATTTTAAACACAAAATCCAACGGTCAAAAACAAGGAGAGGTGAAAGAATCAGCTAAGTATGGAAAACGATTTTCAAGCAAGAAATACTCCCCAATGGCTAGTGATAAATTTTTCCCAAAATATAAGGGATTTGTTATCTTAAGAGATAACCCTTATCTTCTCATAGCCGTGAAGAAGATTCAAATGACAACCAGAAATCTTCAGCTTGTGAAATTTTATCATATCCGAAAATATAGGCAAAGGGAATCTTTTAGTTTTGGCAAATCTCCCAAAACCTATTTTCGCAAATCTCCCATAATATTTTCAAGAAATATCCTTTCCAGAAAAAATAGCAATCTTGGAATTTAAAGAAAGTATTCTGGAGATCTTGGCCAACCGAAATGAATTTTCAAAGATAACCGGTATGGCCACTTCAGTTCAGAAACACCCTAGGCACCCTGTTTGCAGGGTTGTTCGCAACTGGTGTTCTGAAGCACTTAGCGCAAATACCGATTCAAGAGGTGTTTAAAATGACGTTTTCAAAATTGGCACATTAACAAGAGTCTAAATAAATAAAACCTATATACCCAAGACTTCTTGTTTTGAACCAGTCATCTTGTCCAAGATTTGTAGAGCTGCTGTGAACACCAAGGCCACCTTGTTTGCTGGGATTGTTTGTTTTTTGCATTGCTAGAGTTCAGGAACATGCCTTACAATCAACTGTCGAGGTGGTGTTCTTGACTTAATATAGAATCACCAAGTAAAACCTGTTTGAAGACTTGTTCTCACATGTAGCAAACCAGTTAATACAATAAAGATCACAAACACCAGTTAGGCCTGTTTGGAGATCGTGTTTGGAGCAACATTACTTGGACAAATTTTTACACTTGCATTTGTCATCATCAAAACTAAATATAATAACTCAACAAATTCCCCCTTTTTGATGATGACAAACCAAGTGACCATATTGACAAATATTAAAAACAGTTACAACAAGTAAGCACGCAGAGAACAATGCCAAGTGGAATGCCAAAGAAAAACAACAAGAGGAGGAGAGGAGAGCGAGAGAACATTCTATACAATCAAGGGGTAGGGTGTGGTCTTGATTGCAGTGGAGGAATACTGGGAGCGAGATCAGAGAGGAGTGCAAGGAGTTCTTCGTGGCTTTTAGCTGAGATGGCCTTCTCTGCTTCAAGAGCAGACTTCACAGCAGAAAGCTCTTCTTTGAGGCGTGCATTATCCTCAAGAACAGCTTCAACGGTGGGACTGGGTTTCTCAGAAATAGGAGGTCGAGGTGGTCGAAGACCCTGTTTGTGAGTGGACCCATGGCCAACGTCAAAGTCACACCCCATTAGGGTGTCAACGCCAATTTCATCAATCAGTTGAGCTGGCACTCTCCGTTTAAGCTCAATACCAAAGGGCTCAAACACCTTGGTCAGCAAGAACCCATACCCGAGATCATGGTTTCGGGTGGTGTTCGCAATTCGCCCAATGTGGCGAATTATGATAGCAGGAAGATTTATGGGTTCCTCCCTATCCAAGAAGTCGACCAGGCACTGATC
>JAKOGI010000304.1:622500-740000 GCA_029747015.1 Carnegiea gigantea | reverse complement strand
CTCGGCTCCCAACTAAACTTGCTAGGTGTGGGAATGGGAGTGAGCTCCAAGGGTGTTTTTGGGTTGTATCCATAGACCACTTGAAAAGGGGAGAGGTGGGTGGTTTTGCTTGGTGCCCGATTGAAAGCAAACTCCGCATGGGGCAAAAGTTCATCCCAAGCCTTGAGGTTCTTCTTCACAAGTACCCTAAGCAAGGTTCCCAAAGGCCGGTTAGTCACCTCAGTTTGGCCATCGGTTTGGGGGTGACAAGTGGTACTAAACTTGAGGTGTGTCCCCATCTTTCTCCAAAGTGTGAGCCAAAAGTGACTAAGGAACTTAGTGTCCCTATCCGAAATCATGCTCTTGGGGATGCCATGAAGTCTCACAATCTCCTTGAAGTAGAGCTTGGCTATATGGGAGGCATCATGGGTGGTGTAACAAGGAACAAAGTGGGCCATTTTGGAGAATCGGTCCACCACCACCATGATGGAGTCCTTGCTTCTTTGAGTGCGAGGCAAACCCGTGATGAAGTCCAAGCTAATATCTTCCCATGGGGCTAAAGGTACGGGCAAAGGAGAGTAGAGGCCGTGGGGGAGGACATCGCTCTTAGCCATGTGACAAATTGAGCACCTTTTGATGAGGTGTTCCACATCCTTAGTCATCTTCGGCCAATAATAATGCTCTTTGAGCATTGAACAAGTCTTCTCTACCCCAAAGTGACCGGCTAGAGCACCACTATGAAGCTCTTGAATTAATAGCTCTCGAAACCCGCACTTGGGAATACAAAGCCGTGACCCCTTGAAGAGGAACCCCTCTGGGACATGGAAGAGACCGTGAGGATGATTGGCACATTTGACATAGATCTCTTTGAAGTCCTCATCATTAGTGTACATCCCTTTGACGATTTCAAACCCAAGTACCTTGGATTCTAGGACCGAAAGGAGAATGTATCTCCTAGAGAGTGCATCCGCCCCTTTGTTTAGCTTGCCGGCCTTGTGGTGTATCATGAAGTTGAATGCTTGGAGGTACTCAACCCACTTAGCATGGCGGGGATTGAGTTTATGTTGCCCTTGAATGAACTTGAGGGCTTCATGGTCCGAATGTAAGATGAATTCGGCCCCCACTAGATAATGCCTCCAATGTTCCAAAGCTCGAACTATTGTATAGAACTCTTTATCGTAGGTGGAGTACTTCCTCCTGGCGTCATTCAACTTTTCACTAAAGAATGCAATGGGTCGTTTTTCTTGAGATAAAACAGCCCCGATGCCCACTCCGGAGGCATCACACTCCACCTCAAAGACCTTAGAGAAGGTTGGTAGTGCTAGGATAGGAGCACTTGTGAGCCTTCTCTTGATTTCCTCAAAGGCCAATTGGGCTTGTTCATTCCACTCAAAGGTCTTTCCCTTGATGACCTCGGTCATAGGAGCGACAATAGAGCTAAAATCCTTCACAAATCTCCTATAAAAGGAAGCCAAACCATGGAAGCTTCGGACTTGTTGTATCGAGGCGGGAGTAGGCCACTCACGGATGGCCTTGACCTTGTCTTCATCAACATGGATGCCTTGAGCCAAAACCACATAACCCAAGAAGATAACTTGGGGAGTGAAGAAATAACATTTCTCACGATTACTATAGAGCTTTTCTTGAGCCAAAATGCTCAAGACTTGGTGAAGGTGGCTTGCATGCTCTTGCTCATCCCGGCTATACACAAGAATGTCATCGAAATAGACGACAACAAACTTGCCTATGACCGGCCTAAGCACCTCATTCATAAGTCTCATGAAAGTGCTTGGTGCATTAGTCAAGCCAAATGGCATGACCAACCACTCATATAGGCCTCCCTTGGTCTTGAAGGCCGTCTTCCATTCATCCCCTTCGAAAATCCGGATTTGATAATAGCCACTTCTAAGGTCGATTTTGGAGAAGATAGTGGCTCCATGAAGCTCATCAAGCAAATCCTCCAACCTTGGGATAGGGTACCGGTACTTAATGGTGATCTTGTTGATAGCTCTACTATCAACACACATTCTCAAACTTCCATCTTTCTTTGGCACAAGTAGGGCCGGGACGGCACAGGGGCTTAAGCTCTCACGGATTAGACCCTTAGCTAGGAGATCATCAACTTGACGTTGGACTTCTTGAGTTTCTTGAGGGTTCATCCTATAGGCCGGTTTATTTGGGAGAGTGGAACCGGGCACAAGGTTAATTTTGTGTTGGATGAACCGCTTGGGTGGTAAGCCATAAGGTATCTCTTGAGGGAAGACATGTTGAAAGGTGTGTAGGAGGGGTACAAGCATGGGGTGGTGGGTGACTGAGGTTAAGGCCGGTTCATGGCCTAGCAATATCCACTCTTTATAGGGTGCAAACTCATGCATTTGGGATTTGAGGAGGGTAGTGAGAAAGACATCTCTTTGTGGGTTTTCCTTAGGCTTGGAGGGGGTGGTTGATTTGAGGGGAGTGAGGGTGATCTTTTTGTGGTTCTTGGTGAAGGTGTAGGTATTCATACGGCCATCATGCATGACCCTCCTATCAAAGAGCCAAGGGCAACCCAACAAGACATGACACGCATCCATGGGAACAATGTCACACCAAATCTCATCTTTGTAAGCTTTCCCAATGCTTAAGGACAAGAGGTACCGGGAAGAGATTTGCAAACCTTTGCTTTGATTGAGCCATTAGATGGTATATGGCTTTGGATGGGGAGTCACCGAGAGCTTGAGTTTGTCCACCATAGATTGCGAAGCCACATTTGCACAACTTCCCCCATCAATGATAAGGGAGCACACCTTGCCTCCTATGGTGCACCTTGTATGGAAGATGAACTCTCTTTGTTCAAGCTCATCTTGGGAAGCTAGACCACTTAAGGCCCTTCGAATGACCAAGAGTTCTCCTTCATCCGGACCCTCTTCCACTTCTTCTAGGGATTCATTCGGTACTTGCTCCCCCTCTTCTTCATTCTCCTCATTAAACTCCTCAGAGGAAGCTTGAAACTCGGCCAAGGTGACAACTCTCTTATTTGGGCACTCGGAGGCAATGTGCCCTAACCCTTGACACCGAAAACACCTCCTTCTTTCTTCCGGCTTGGGGGGGTTTCGTTGAGGTGTATTTTGGGCATTTGAGGGCTTTGGCCATGGGGGTGGTGGAACTTGAGGTTTGGGATTTGTGTTTGGGGGTCTTTGGAAGGGGTAAGACCGAGTAGGGGGAGGGGGTTTGGACATGATCCCTTTCCCTTTAGCCTTACGGTGTTGTTCCACTTTGTGTGCTAGGGAACTAAGCTCATCAAGAGAAGAGTATGGGTGTAGCTCAATGACATGGGCAATTTGTTCATCCAATCCACTCAAATACCTCACAAGGGTTTGACTCTCATCTTCCCTTAAATCACATTTCAAGAGGAGTTGTTCGAACTCCCTAGTATACTCTTCCACACTCTTGGTACATTGTTTGAGGTTATGGAGTTTGAGGTAGTTGTCATGAAGGTAATGGGTGGGTAGAAATTTGGCCCTTAGTTTATCCCTCATTTATGCCCAAGTTCGGATTTTTCCCTTTCCTTTCCTTGCCCTTTTGGCCACTAAGTTAGCCCATCAAATTGAAGCATATTTGCGAAGCTTAAGGGCTACAAGTTTTACCTTTTTCTCATCTGGGATGTCCTTGTAGTCGAACACCCTCTCAACAGTTTGAAGCCAATCTAAGAACTCATCGGGGTTTAGGTGGCCTTCATACTCGGGTATGTCGACTTTGAAGTCAAGGTTGCCACCTCCACTAGGCCGGAATGGTCTTCCTCCCTCGTCCTCTTCACTCGATGACTCACGAGGGTAACTTCCTTCTTCCTCGGGACCAATCCGAGGTCCTTGCTCCGTGGGGCTCCTAGAGTCCCTCAAACTTCTCCTCTTTTCTTCTAGGAGTTGGCCTAATTGAGTTTGGAGATACTTGACCCTAGCCTCCAACTCGGCCTTCTCCTTAAGGGCAGCCTCGGCCACTTGTTCTGGGGTGAGGCTTGAAGACATGGTGGTAGTAGGGAGAGAGATGTGATGTTTTGGGTCGGTTAGCAAACGGCACGGTCGTGCTGTAGGGCACAGCCTACCCGTGCTAGGCTGCTGGAATCGAATGGGAGTGTTGGCCAGAAGGCACGGTCGTGCCGAGCGGCACGGGGTACCCGTGCTTAAGTTCTGTCCTGGGCACGGCAAGAACGTGCAAAGGAGAGGAAGGGAGATGTGTTTAAGGGTGTTTGGGGCTAAGTGTTTGGGGCTGTGTTTGTAGGTGGAAGCAAGCTCAGGAGGGCAGCCAAAGCTCTAATACCAATTGATGTATCTCTCCTTACACTTGCCAAAGAAATGGAAGCAAAGAAAGGTAGGCGTGTGAAGATGGGAGAAGAACAAGTTGATAGAACAAGTGCCTTCAAGAGATAATCCAAGAGGAGCCACTCTTGTTGAACACTTGGGCAATCTCTTTAGATCAATTAGGATACAGAAACACCACCTAATTGAGATAAAGAGACCTAGACACCACTTAAGTTGCCACACTTAAGATATAGAACTAGGATTTGGGAGAGACAAGGCTCAAACTTGTATTCAATTTGACAAAAGACCCTTACAAAAGGAAGAGAGGGGGTATTTATAGACCACAACCTCCCTTACTCGGCCAAGGGCTGCAAAAACCAGCTAAAAAGTGACTAAATGACTAAGCCTAAGCTAGATTACAAGTACAAGTTGATTATACAAGTGATCTAGCCTAACCTTGACACCTCACTAGCTTAATTAATCTCAAGATTGAGGTGTCAAGCATCCAAAAGCTAATGTGCAGCAGCTTGGGACCTTGAATCTGTCAAGGGGACAAGAGGACACTCCAAAACCAAGGTTGCAGCCGGCCCTCCCTTGAAACCGGTTAAAAGGAATTTCCTTCCTTCTTTGGCTGGATAAAAGAAGCATAAGTTGGTCCCTTAGCTCAACTTTAGAGCCATGATTTGATAAATATTTAGGTGCCTTTTCATGTCGTAAAGTTTGACAAAAGTTGGAGTTGAATAGGTCAGCCAATCGTCCCCTTAATTCAGGCTGTGCTGGATTGCCCCCTCCAGTGCGCTGTCTTCGGTTTTGGCTTGGTTGACTTACCAAATGGACTCCAAATGCCTTGAAAAAGGTCTTGTTGGAATGCTAAGATCTTAAGCTTTAAGGGGGTGGGGCGTGCAGGAAATTTCCCCTTCTACATTTTGCTCCAACAAGGAAACAAAACCGGGCCAGAAACGGTATGAACTGGACAGTTCGATTTCTTCTTTGTGCATGTGATTTCTGACTAAGGCATGAACTTCTTTGGCCTCCTTGGACTCCTTAGCAGGGGAGGGATCATTGGCAATGGTTTTGGAAGGTTTGGTTGGATGGTCCCCATCAGCGGGCGGTGCTGCAAACCACGCCGGAGCTCAGGAAGGAGATCAGCTAGATGCTAGCAACGCCATAAGAGTGAAAGGGACGGCCTTCAAAGCTAAGTGTGCTGGGCTTCCTCCCAGCCAGGTAGAGGCTCTATTCAACTTGTTTAAAGAGAGAGAGAGCCAAAGCAGAATGAGTGATAAGAGTTTCAACGCCTCAGCTCATGTTGGTCAAGGTAATGTGTGGTGGGTGCTTGACACAAGGGCATCCCACCATAATACTTCCAATCTTAAAAGCCGGACAAATGTTTACAGACTTAGTGAACCCATATATATTACTATACCTAATGGGTATAACGTGTTGGTTGAGAAAACTGGCACAGTTGTCATTAGGGATGACAATAAAATCCGTACCCATTTAAAATCCGCAAAATTCGTCCCATTTAAAACCCAAATGGGTGGTGAAAATAGGTTTTAAATGGGCATGGGGCGGGTATTAAAAAATGGGTATGGATATGGGTACGGGTATGGGTATAGCCCTCACCCGCCCTATATCCGTACCCTACCCATACCTGTTTTTATAATAAGAAAGAAAATTATTTTCGATTAATATTTTTCCGATTTGAGTTTAATCCAAACTGTTCTAACAAAAAAATTAGTCAATAATGTATTTGATTTCAGATTTCTAAACAATATGTTCCCAAAATATCACAACTTTGCAATCTTATAATGACAAAAACATATATCATACATTGTACTTGGATATGGGTTTCATATGGGTATTAATTTTCATTTTCTATGTGAACTCAAATAAAACCCGCAAACCCGCAAAACCCGATGGGTATAGGTATGAGTTTTATTTTTTAATATCCGATGGATACGGGTACGGTATGGGTACAATTTTAAAAAACGGATATGGGTAAGGGTACGGCTCAACCTGCCCCGTACCCACCCCATTGCCATCCCTAGTTGTCATTACACCCAGCTTAGTGTTGAGAAACGTGTTGTACATTCCCGCTTTCATGTGTAATTTGATTTCTATTTGGCAACTAACCAGGGATGAAAATTGTACTATTACTTATGGTGCTACTCATTGTATCATACAAGGCCTCACCGCGAAGAAGACAATTGGAGCAGGTGAAGAGAGGAATGGGGTATTTATCTAAAGAATGTGGGAAGAATAGTTTTTGTCGGTATTCAGAACTAGAAGTTAGATCTATGGCATCGACGTATTGGGCACCCATCATTTGGTAGTTTATCTTCATTATCTGTAATTTGTGATTTTCAGTTGAATAAGGGTAGCTATGAATGTTGTGATGTTTGTTATAGAGCCAAACAAACTGGAAGCATTTTTCCTGTTAGTCTTTCAAAACAAGTAAGCCTTTTGCCTTGATACATTATGATTTGTGGGGACGTTATTATACACCCTCTTTCGGTGGATGTCACTATTTCTTATGCATTGTGGATGACTACAGTCATGCTATTTAGGCTTTCTTGCTTAAAGATAAAACTAAACGCTATGAGTGTATTGTCAATTTTTTTGCTATGGTGAAAACTCAATTTAGAATGTCCATCCGACGAGTACGGAGTGATAATGGGATTGAATTTACTAATGGACCCTTACAGTCTAATTTCCTGAAAAATAGTGTCATACATGAAACATCTTGTGTTGATACACCCCAACAAAATGGTAGGATTGAACGTAAAAATCGACATCTTTTGAATGTAGCACAGGCTTTATGATTTCAAGCCTCCTTATCTTTGGATTTTTGAGGTGAATGTGCCTTGACTGTGGCTTATCTTATAAATTAAACACCTACTAAACTTCTAAATCACAAGACTCTATATGAGGTTTTGTTCAATATGGTACCTCGCTATGACCATCTTAAAGTGTTTGGATGCTTGTGCTATGCTCACATACATGGTAGGGGTCGCGATAAGGTCGATGTTTGGGCAACCAAATGTATCTTTGTTGGATGCCCACATGGCCAAAAAGGGTAGAAAGAGTTCAATATGGAAACTAACCAAATCTTCACCTCTAGGGATGTGCACTTCTATAAAAATATTTTTCCATTGGCCTCAAAAGTTACGACCCAGTCTACGCCTATGGACACTCAACCCAACATGTTTGATGATGATCTGCCAGCCCCATCCCACGTAAGTCTAGTTTCTTTTGTGCCTCATAAGACAACTGGGTCGGCCCAAGCTGCCGGACAGGGGGAGCACACTATCATGGATCCAGTGACTGGTGCTCAGCAACCACCCCATCATGTTGGGCTGCAACTTGCTAGCTTTGAACAAGCCCAAGAAGTGTCCACTAATAATGCTCATGATGCCAGTAATAATGGGCCACAGTTGGAAGAATTTGGGCAGTCCAATGCTATACCTGTGGGGGCAATGCTACACTCTAGCACGGCTCCTTCTGCCTCACTCAGTCGACCATAACGAGAAAGAAAACCTCCCGCACATCTACATGACTATGTTTGTCATGTCATTAAAGACCCCATTTCTTCACCACTTCATGAGGCCTCTTTAGGTACGTTCCATCCTCTCTCTCATCATATTAATTATGATCGCTTCTCTCCATCTCATCATGCCTTATTAGCAGTAATTACTTCTCATGATGAGCCCAAAAGTTTCCATCAAGCAGTCCGGGATCCTCGCTAGAGAGACACCATGGCTAAAGAAATATCTGCTTTGGAAAATAATCACACTTGGTCCTATCTACTTTACCACCAGGGAAAAGGGCACTTGGACGCAAATGGGTGTACAAGCTAAAATATCATGCCGATGGTACCGTAGAGCACTACAAGGCTCGTTTAGTGGTCTTGACAATACTCAAGTAGAAGGATAGGATTTTGATGAGACATTTGCACCTGTCGCAAAGATGGTAATAGTTCGTTGTTTGTTGGCCATTGCCATTGGCAAAGGATGGGAGCTACATCAAATGGATGCCCACAACACCTTTTTGGATGGCAATCTGGAGGAGGATATATATATGATGCCACCACTAAGTTTTCATACTTCCAAACGCAACTTAGTTTGTCGCCTTAAAAAATCATTGTATGAACTTCAACAGGTGCCTCGCCAGTGGTTCTTTAAACTTGTATTGGCCCTTGAACAGTGTGGGTTTCAGGAGTCACCTTTGGATCACTATTTATATATAAAAAGGGTGATATTTTTCTTGTTATACTAGTGTATGTTGATGATTTGGTCTTTACTAGGAGTCATCCCTCTCGTTGCCACATATTTAAAGATTACTTGCATAAGTGTTTTAAATTGAAAGATTTGGGCCTTCTTAAGTATTTTCTTCATATTGAGGTTGCTCGTTCTTCTAAGGGGCTCTTCTTATGTCAGCGCAAATACTTGACATTCTCATCGAAAGCGGTATGCTTGGTGCTAAACCAACCTCGTTTCCCATGGAAAAACATCATACACTCTTCTCTAATTCTGGAGATCCTCTCCCTGATCCTTCTCAATACCGGTGACTAGTGGGGCGGCTAATTTATCTCACCATTACCCAGCCTAAAATCACCTATGCAGTTCATATGCTTAGCATATCCATGCAGGATCCCGACATACTCATTGGCATGCGGCCCTCCGTGTCTTACGCTATTTGAAATTGTCCCCTGGTCAAGGCATTCTTCTTCCTAAGCATAATGCATTTGATCTCACAGTTTATTATGACTTTGATTAGGGTAGTTATCTTACATCTCATCGATTAGTTACTGGCTACCTTGTTCAACTTAGAAAGACTCCTATCTCATAGAAGACTAAACAGCAGGATGCTGTCTCTCATTCTTTGGCTGAAGCTGAGTATAAGGCGATGGCGAATGCCACTAGTGAGGTTGTATGGCTTCACAACCTCTTGACATCTCTTAGGGTTCCTATTTCCTGAGCCAAGATGTATTGTGATAATCAGGCCGCTCTTCGTATTGCAGCTAATCCTGTTTTCCATGAACGAACTAAACACATTGACATTGATTGTCACTTCATGCAAGAGCAGCTTGTATCTGGTGTCATCACCACTTGTTACACTCCCACCAATGAGCAGGTTGCTGATATCTTCACTAAGGCATTGGGATAACGTCAGTTTCAATATCTTCTTAGCAAGTTGGGCGTTCTCAATCCCCACACGCCAACTTGAGGGGGAGTATTAGGAGATATTAGGAACTCTGATTATATTTGTTCAAGATATTATCTTGTAATTATTTCTTACCATTGTAGGAGTTTGTATAGGTTGGTATTTCCTATTATATATATCCTAGATGATCTTAGCTTTGTAACCCTAAGTATTCATATTGTTCGAGTAATATAAAGGGAGGGCAAGGTTATGGAAGAGGCTAAAGAAACGTATTCTCCTTAAACACAATGTTAAGCTTGTCGAGAGTCATAAATTTAATCACTACTTTAGTTATTAAACACTTTTTATAGCATAGGAAAGTAGGGATCGATCCACGAGGAAAGATTGTTGTAAAAGGCTAGCCTAATCCTAAATGATTTTACTAATCCAATTTATTAAGTCTAATCTTAATAATTTGGAAATAATTAAAATCTAATGAATAAAAATCTAGAAAACTGCCCAATGATGCTCCTAAATATTCTAAATCATATTCTGAAAATAAACAGCAAAAAGATTCCCTAAATAATTTAGAAAATTAAAAACAGAATAGTAACTGAAATTCTAATTAAAAATCAATAACAGCAAATAATAGTCAGAACATAAATATTAAAAATATCAAACAATAACCTAAAAAATTATTCTTCATGTCTATAAGCTTATAAATTCTAAATTGTATCTAATTAATTTCAGAAAAATCAGATCAGAAAATTAGCACAGAATATCAAGCAGCATAATAAATTTAAAATTAGATATAAAATAATCTGCATTAATATAAATACAAAATTAATCAATAAAATTACCCTACTTCTAGGACACAATTTTCTGGATTTAACAACACCTAATAATCGTAAATTAAAATTAAAAATCGAAATTTTCTGAATTAATAACTAAAAACCTGCACTTCTCAATTTCACAAAATAATTCTGAAAAATTATCAAATAATTTCCAAAAATTACGAAATTGAATATGAACAGACTAGGACACTATTTAAACCCTAGGAATTAATAAAACTCAAACAAATACGAAAATAACTATTTTTATTCTAATTTCTAACAAACCGGTAATTAAATACTAAAACTGAATATAAATCAATCTAAAATTATAACTATTCCAAAAATCAAAATCTAAACTATCTAATATCTAGACACTCCTAAAAGACTATACTTTTGGGGGGGTTCGATTAAAATTATATTGAAGCTAATAAAAATAGAACAAAAATTAACAAACTAATCAAATTAACTCCAGGCAACAAATAATGATCAAAAGTTGCCAAATTTCTGACGGATACTTAGTATGATCTCAATCCACCATGCAAATTAATATTTATTATTAACACACAACTTAATTGCATTCATGAGTTAAACTATAGAAGACATCCACCAGCAGTTCTTTCCCGTTTTTCCTTAGGTTCTAGTCCACTTAGGTCCAGCCCTAATATAAACCCTACTAATTTGATAATTTTTACACCAGTACAAAAAATTTAAGCAAACTAAAGTATTAAGAATTAGAAAAACATTATTTAATACTTTGTAACCAATTTACCATCAAATCGATTTAACAAAGATCTAAAGCGATTACCTAATTAAAAGAGATGGGTTTGAGTCATTCATGATTAATTAGAGTGATATCTAAGCCTAAAAGACTATAACTTTTATGTATTATAATCTTCTAAACTATCAATCGAAATTGTATTTAATCAACTAGCATGCATTCTAATCGATTTAACACAAATTTCATAAACGATAAATGCTAATCGCTAAAGAATCATGAATATAAATCAACTAGGCATTAAAGTATAAAACTTATTTCAAAATAATTAATTTAGCACGGCTTCAAGAAGATTATACTAAGCACATGAAAATTACTCACTCATATTGAGAATAAAATCACAATATTTATCAATAATAATCATGTTCAATGATCAACTATCAAGATAAAATAACAACCCTAATAACAATACATGATATAATGATAAAAGATATACTTTTGAGAGGAGTATGGGTGCGTGGGTGGTGGGACTGGCATATATGGCTGGTTGGGTGGTGGTAGATGATGACAAGCCTAGAAGAGGACGAAGAAGAGGAGGATGATGAAGGATGATGATGACTTGCGTATGGTGGCCGTGAATGAAGAGGAAAGGAGATGAGTGTTTGGCGTGGAGATGGATGGATGATTCTTCAAGGTGGAAGCTCAGTGATGGTCCTTATGGTGATGGTGATGATGATATATATAGGGAAGAAAGGAGGGGTGTGATTAGGGTTAGTAATTAGGATCTCCTTATTCCATTCTTCCTTAAACTTCTTCTCCCTTAAGACTTCTAACTCTTCTCCAACTCTTGAAATCCTGGCCCAGACAATATCTTCATAATTATCCTTATTTGGACCGTCTTCTGCCCAAGTATGTAAAACCCGAACCTCAACGATTCGTCTTCTCCTCTTTATTAAAACAATGCCTAACATGAAAAATATATAAATTTAAGTAAATTAGACGAAATAAAATACATAATATAATCGAAATAATTATTAAAACAATTCATGATTTTTGGCTTAACAAATTCCCCCACACTTAGACTTTGGACGTCCTCGTGTAAAGAAATCTTAGACTCGACCTAAACCCTACCCTCTTTCTTTCTTATAAAGTCATGCATAACTATGATGCTCATAATAGGCCTTGACTTGCTTTAAAAACAGTTTTATAGAAAATTAATTAGTTTTTCCTCCTATAAGTAAATAACTACTAGACATCTAACTACCATCAAAGAGTTTATTCATCAACCTCACAATATTTCCATAATGAAGTAATAAGATCAATAATTACCCATCTCTTCTGATTATGCATACACCGATTAAGAGGTCTAAAAAAAAGTTAAGATAGAATAATTTAGGCATGGTATGGCTATAGAGACTATTGAATTATATAAAATAACTCATTGATTTGATTCTAAACTTGCCTTGTACTTATTTCTCTTTCTTTTTTTTTTTTTTTTCAAACTCCACTTGCATACATATTCGAGGCCCATATAGGGTCTTAGAAATTAAACACTTCCTGTCTCACACTCACCCGAATAGAGGTGCTGGAGCAAATATTTTATTTTCATCATACTTTTATTTATTTTATTGACTCACTAGTATGAGAAGCAAGCTTTCCAGTGGCAGTATTGCTTCAAAGGATAACACCTAGTAGCGCATGCCTCAAAGGGGTACTTGTCATTCCCGACTTGGACTCTCTCTCTCTCCTTTTTTTTGGAATTATTCTACTAATTCAATAGTCTAGGAAATAGGTCAGGTCATTTTATTACCTCTGAATGGCTATATAACATGATAAAATAAGATGAATAATTATGACAGTTACTCATTAAAGAGATATATGACGATCAACTCAAACTTTTCTGAAAGACAGCTAGCATCCTTAGAAGTCTTCACTCATGGAAGAATAAACTACAAAATAGCTAAGGAAAAAAAAAAATTTAAACAAGCAAGCCTAGCATAAACTCATATCATGCATTATTTGTAAGAAAATTTTTTTCAGAATAAATACTACAGGAATTAAATGCAGGATGCACCCCCCCCACACTTAATTCATGCATTGTCCCTAATGCATGCAAAAAGATAGAAATAATGAAAATAAAAACAAAATTAAATAGGTACTTCCCTAAAAACGTTGTGTTGCCTCCCAACCAGCTCCTTTGTTTATAGTCATTGGTTCGACTTCATGAAGCTCTTGGATCCTCTAGTTGGACCTCTTCTAATAAATCATCATTAATCTGATATGGCACTTTTTGAAATTTAGGCTAATCAAGTCTCTTAGTAAGCATAGTTAAAAATTCATCTTCATTAGATAAGTCATAAATATCTTGGGGCAATTCAGCAATAATATCAAGTGCATAGACGTAACTCACATCAGCAAGGAATCTCATGGCATCAAAAATATTAAATTTAATCACTTCATTATCAAATTCCATAGTTAATGTTCCTTCATGCGCATCAATTTTAGTTCTATCTATTTTCAAATATGGCCTGCTAGCAAGATGGGAATATCATGACGTGCATCACCCATGTTCATCACATAAAAATCAGTAGGAAACACAAGTTCATTCACTTGGACTAAGACATCCTCTAACACTCCATCTGGGTAAATACTGCTCCTATCAGCTAACTGAAGCACTACACTAGTTTTCTTTAACTCTTCTAAGTTCAGTTTGTCATAAACAGACCTAGGTATGACATTAATGGAAGCACCTAAATCAAGCATAGCCTTATCAAAGTAAAGATATCCTATTTTACAAGGAACAGAGAATACACCTGAGTCTTTGCACTTAGGGGGAAGTTTTCTTTGAAAAACTGCAGATACATTTTCCCCCACACTCACCTTTTCATTCCCTACTAATTTTTTTTAGTAGTACATAATTCTTTCAAGAACTTAGCATAATGAGGCACCTGTTTAATGGCATCAAGGAGAGGTATGTTGATCTCTACCTTCTTTAATATCTTTGAGATTTCTTGATTAGCCTCATTCACCTTAGAAGTAGGGTTTCGAAATCTACTAGGAAAGGGTGGAATTGGTTTATAAGGTTCTCTTTTCTTCTCTCCTATTTCCATAGTAGTTTGATTAGAATCTATATTTAACTCTGGTTCAGCTCCTTTGACCTCTAACTCAAGCTCAACCTCTCTGCTCTTCCTAGGCTCTTGTAACTCTTTCCCACTTCTAATTGTTATGGTACTAACATTTTCTTTAGGGTTAGGGTAAGGCTGAGATGATAACCTATTTTGCATTTGAGCCTGTAAGTTGCTAACTATGATATTAGTTGTCATCTGTCTCTCTTGAACCTACTTATGAGTTGTCTCCAAAATCTGAAACCTATCATCCATCTCCTTAAGGACTTGTTCAAGTAGGAAGTTGGTCTTGTCTTGATTAGAAGGTTGATGAGATGTTTGGTCAAAATCATGTGGATTGGTTTGAGGGCCATACCTAAGATTAGGGTGGTCTCTCCATCCTTCATTATAAGTGTTAGAATAGAGATCATACCTCCTTTGACCTTGGTTAGAATAGACAGCATTAACATTACCCTCTTGAAATGTAGGACATGCATCAGTAGGATGCCCCTCTAGACAACAAATGCCACATATGATTGCTTTTTGTACTCCTCCAGTGACAATCTTATTCAACATAGCAGTAATATAAGATAACTGACTCTCTACAGATGAAGTAGAACTAATCTCATTAACTCTTTTAATTTGTGACTCCCTAGCACCAAACTACTGAGTATTTTGGGCCATCAGATTGAATAAATTTCTAGCCTCTGCTGGGGTTTTATTAACTAGAGCCCCCCCACTAGTAGCATCTACTATATTATGATCCATAGGAAGCAACCCTTCATAAAAATATTAAATCAACAACTGTTCAGTTATTTGATGTTGAGGACAACTAACACACAATTCATTAAATCTTTCCCAATACTCACAAAAAGTTTCACCATTCATTTGTTTGATTCCACATATATCCTTCCTAATAGATCCAATTCAGGATGTTGGAAAAAATTTCTCTAAAAATGATTTATGTAATGCAGTCCATGTAGAGAAAGATCCAGCAGGCTGTAATACAACCAATCTTTAGCATTACCAAGCAAAGAAAAAGGAAAAGCTCTCAAGCTAATTTGGTCTTCAGGAATCCCCTCAGGCACCATAGCAGAGCATGTAATAAGGAATTCACTAATATGACGGTATGAGTCCTCTCCACCTAATCCATGAAATTTAGGTAATAGATTGATGAATCCAGAGTTCAGTTTTAGGGGTTTATCTAATACATCATAGGTAATGGATGTTGGTTGGGTTTCGAGATTAGGGGCAACAAGTTCTCGAAGAGTAGACATTCTTACCTCTTTAACCTGAAGACTTACTGGCAATCTACAAAAATTAAAATAAAAACAAAACAATAAAAATCGTAAAATTAAATAGAAGTAAACTAGCAATTTAATTTTCTTTCCCCGGCAATGGCGCCAAAATTTGTTAAGCTTGTCGAGAGCTACAAATTTAACCACTGCTTTGGTTATTAAACACTTTTTATAGCGTAGGAAAATAGGGATCGATCCACGTGGAAAGATTGTTCTAAAAGGCTAGCTTAATCCTGAATGATTTTACTAATCCAATTTATTAAATCTAATCGTAATAATTTGGAAATAATTAAAATCTAATGAATAAAAATCTAGAAAACTGCCCAATGATGCTCTTAAATATTCTAGATCATATTCTGGAAATAAACAATAAAAAGATTTCCTAAATAATTTAGAAAAATGAAAACAGAATAGTAACTGAAATTCTAATTAAAAATCAATAATAGCAAATAATAGTCAGAAAATAAATATTAAAAATATCAAAAAGTAACCTAAAAAATTATTCTTCAGGTCTATAAGCTTATAAATTCTAAATTGTATCTAACTAATTTCAAAAAAATCAGATCAGAAAATTAGCATAGAATATCGAGCAGAATAATAAATTTAAAATTAGATATAAAATAATCAGCATTAATATAAATATGAAATTAATCAATAAAATTACCCTACTTCTAGGACACAATTTTCTGGATTTAACAACACCTAATAATTGTAAATTAAAATTAAAAATCAAAATTTTCAGAATTAATAACCTAAAAACCTGCACTTCTCAATTTCAAAAAATAATTCTGAAAAATTATCAAATAATTTCAAAAAATTAGGAAATTGAATATGAGCAAACTAGGACACTATTTAAACCCTAGGAATTAATAAAACGCAAAGAAGTATGAAAATAAATATTTTTATTCTAATTTCTAACAAACTGGTAATTAAATACTAAAACTGAATATAAATCAATCTAAAATTATAACTACTCCAAAAATCAAAATCTAAACTATCTAAAATTACCTAAACACTCCTAAAAGACTATACTTTTGGAGGGGGGTGATTGAAATTATATTGAAGCTAATAAAAATAGAACAAAAATTAACAAACTAATCAAATTAACTCTAAGCAACAAATAATGATCAAAAGTTGTCACATTTATGACGGATACTTAGTATAATCTCAGTCCACCGTGCAAATTAATATTTATCATTAATACACAACTTAATTTCATTTATGAGTTAAACTGTAGAAGATATCCATCAGCGGTTCTTTTCCGTTTTTCCTTAGGTTCTAGTTCACTTAGGTCCAACCCTAATATAAACCCTACTAATTTGATAATCTTTACACCAGCGCAAAAATTTAACCAAGCTACAGCATTAAGAATTAGAAAAACATCATTTAATACTTTGTAACCAATTTACCAGCAAATTGATTTAACAAAGATCTAAAGCGATTACCTAATTAAAAGAGATGGGTTTGAGCCATCCATGATTAATTAGGGTGATATCTAAGCCTAAAAGATTATAACTTTTACATATTATAATCTTCTAAACTATCAATCGAAATTGTATTTAATCAACTAGCATGCATTCTAATCGATTTAATACAAATTTCATAAACGATAAATGCTAATCGCTAAAGAATCATGAATATAAATCAACTAGGTACTAAAACATAAAACTTGTTTCAAAATAATTAATTTAGCATGGCTTCAAGAAGATTATACTAAGCACATGACAATTACTCACTCATATTGAGAATAAAATCACAATATTTATCAATAACAATCACGTTCAATGATCAACTATCAAGATAAAATAACAACCCCAATAACAATACATGATATAATGATAAAAGATATACTTTTGAGAGGAGGATGGGTGCGTGGTTGGTGAGACTGGCTTATATGGCTCGTTGGGTGGTGGTAGATGATGAGGAGCCTAGAAGAGGACGAAGAAGAGGAGGATGATGAAGGATGATGATGACTTGCGTATGGTTGCTGTGAATGAAGAGGAAAGGAGATAAGTGTTTGGCATAGAGATGGATGATGATTCTTCAAGGTGGAAGCTCGGTGATGGTCCTTATGGTGATGGTGATCATGATATATATATGGAAGAAAGGAGGGGTGTGATTAGGGTTAGTAATTAGGGTTTCCTTCTTCCTTTCTTCCTTAAACTTTTTCTCCCTCAAGACTTCTAGCTCTTCTCCAACTCTTGAAATCCTAGCCCAAACAATATCCTTATAATTATCCTTAGTTGGACCGTCTTCTGCCCAAGTATGTAAAACCTGAACCTCAACGACTCGTCTTCTCCTCTTTATTAAAACAATGCCTAACCTGAAAAATATATAAATTAAAGTAAATTAGACGAAATAAGATATATAATATAATCGAAATGATTATTAAAACAATGCATGATTTTTGGCTTAACACACAAACTTTAGATTGTCCATCAGCCGGCATAGCAGTTATTACTTCTGGAGGAACCCTTCCACATCTGCAAGATTAGCAGCATACATGTAAGATCAGGAGGCATTTATCTGGAAATCTACCAGTGCATTAGGAAGAGGGGCGAAAGTTATGAGTGCACAAAGGCACCTTGACACACAATACATGCTTTACGACATTGCATGTAAGCTATATCGGAATAGATCTCTAGTAATATGCCAGCTTAGGTTGGGAATCACCAAATCTTGCCTTCCTGAGCCCCTTTAGGGTGAAGAGGGTCAATAATATTTTAGTAAATGAAATCTGTAGTCAAAATATATTGTATTTAATAAAAAAGAGAAAACAAATTCATAACTAAAAAATTCATAGTTTCTTAGCTGTCATTCAGGGTTGACACATACTCCTATAAGAAACATGATGTTTAAGAAATAACATGGAAAATATAGAAGGCCAACATTTATAAAAGTCAAACTGTATCATAAACAATGTCTTTAATTATGCACCATCTATGATCCATCATCTTATTTACTTTTGTCTTTCAAGATATCAAAAGTAGTGGGCACTCTAAATCATTTCCATAAAAAAAGATAATATTCCACACCAATTTTTTGTTCAAAATGTGTGCCATTTATGCTGAAAACAATTTCTCCATCATGGAAACATTAACCAGTAACAAAGTGAATTAGAGAGCTTAACATGACTTTGTCACATGGGCATTTGGTAATTTAGTTCCCATTGCAATAGTAAAGGTGTGAACATATCAAGCTGAAGTGCTGAACCTATAAACAATATGAGATGCGAGCATTGATCGCAACGCAACATATTACCTTGGCTAAGACACCCCATGTATTATGCCGTGATAGGTATGGTAACTAAAATTGCAGCAAATCCACCAATTAACATGAGGGACGCTCTTTTGACATGCAAGCACAATGCTGGAAATCAACTTGTAAGTAACATGCTTAAGTAGACCCCCAAGTGCTTGATATTGTTGTAGACTCTGATCATTACATAAACCTGTCACTCAAATGTGTCGATTTCATACAAGTAACACATACCAACCAAATCTTTTCAACACTTTAACATAGGTATGGACACTTGACACTTTATTTGAGGCTAGAAAATGAGGAAGTTACCAAATATGGTGAATTAGAAACTAGGACATATACCCATGTGAGATGCTTGTAGTTAAGTCTGATTAATATAGGCATAGATCCCCAATAACTACGTAATCCAAACACAGGAAAAGATTTCTCATTGCATCTAAACACCATTATTCAAGGCCATCACCACTATTTTAACATCTTAGAATTTTTGATAAGAAATCAAAAGCAGTATGCTATCTGTAACACCAGCTTACAAAATAGATATGTACATTGCACAAACAGAAGGTGTGTTACCTTGTTCCAGAGAAAGCTGGATTGCTGGCTTTTCCAGTTCAACGACATACTAAGTTCAACTGCTGAAAAAGACCTAAGCACTAATAATACCAGCAAAAGGTTAAATCCACCAACCAAATGGGGTTTAAGCTAATAGCAGCAAAGCAATATGAAATGATTATATCAGACCAACATACTTTGAAAATGATCCTTCAAACTTGATTGGTCCAACGTCTTTAGGAACATTTGAAATTGAAGATAATGCTCCTCCCAGTTTTTCTTGTTAACTCTAGATGGAAGTGAGGAAGGGACACTAGATTGTACTGACTGATTTTGGGTTTCTTCAAAAACTATCTTGTCTTTTAAAGTCCCAAGAGAAGTCAGAAGAGATGGTTTCGTGGAAGGAATACTTGTTAGAGAGGTTGTGAGATTTGGTGCCTATGTAGGTAAACATTGCATTGAAGACTCTTAAATCAAAGAATTTGGTTGGTGCTAATTTCTTGAAGGTTAAGCTGCCTTGGCTGAGGTGAATTAGCATTGTCAGACACAACCTCATTGTTACTATTTTTACCAGTATAAGCTTCAAAGTTTCTGCGTACATATACAAGATGACCATTTCTAGCATTACTGTAGAAGGTTACTAGTGAGAAACACTCATTGGAGCCTTAGGGGAAGGTCGTTTTGTGCCAAAAACCTATCTATGATCCATCAGCTTCTTTACTCTTGTCTTTCAAGATATCAAAAATAGTAGGTTTTTTTTTTTTTCAAAAGCATGCTTGCTCCTTTATAACGGTTGACATAGTTGATTCAAAGCATGCAAGAGTAATAGGCCTAATCTATTCATTTCCCAACCAGGAATGTTGCAAAGTAGCCATTTTTTTGTCAAATATCTTGATATGCCTACTATCGCGATCAAGAATAGGAAAATTCTTTTCTCATTTGTTTCACATGTTCTATTAATACATATCGTATAAAGCAAAGAATCCACTGAGACTACATCATCATCATCATCATCATCATTATCATCATCATTATGAGTATTATTTTCCCCTTGCTTTGTTATTTATTAGATGTTAATTTATTAGCTAATATTGACACTACTTGCAATCAGTGAAATTGCAGAAGAACTGATCATATTAGTACATGCCTTGATTATATTTTCTGTTAGATTGAGCAATGGATGTGGCATGAACAAATCTTTTTGCCTTTTCTTCATATATAAGCACCATAATCAATTCCAAAGACTCAAGAAATTGATCTTTAATAAGGCATCTATTAGAAAATATACATATTATAAGTGAACATTTTCATTTCTATAGAAAGAATTCAATGAAAAGATTAATAGAAATGTAGGTGTATAATTTATAAGAAGAATTCATGAAAAAGTTAAGTTCTTTACCACGAGCATAGTGCAATAGCCTTATGGAGTTCTTCACCAGAACAATAACAATGCCCTGTTAGAGACACAATAATTTATATAGCAAATGTAACCAACCAATACTAAGCACTGATTTTCTTCGCGTAAAAAATGCCCAGTATAACTTATTAGTATACAGAACAAGAAGTCATCAAGTACATTGTGATAAGAACGTAATTTTCTAAGGCTAATACATATCTATTTGACATTGTGTAAGTCATCTCCAGACCATGGATAGAACGAAGATGCATTTGTTAGTAAAGCTTTCTTTTAAGCTTTGTATAGATGTTTTGTAAGAATTTTGATTGAATTGCTTGTTTTTGCTCTAGATAATGCAACATATAATTGGCCATGAGAAAATACATGTTGTGGTAAATATATGCCAACATGTTCTGATGTTTGACCTTGTGCTTTGTTTATGGTCATAGCAAAACACATTCGTATTGGAAATTGTGTTCTTTTAAAAGCAATTGGAAGTTTTTCTATTTTCGATGGTTCCAACGGGATTCTAGGAAGAAATACTCTTTCACCACGGTGATATCCTATAGCTATTTCATAATCAATAACATTTTTTTCAAATCTACGACATATTAAACGTGTGCCATTGCGTAAACCTTTAGAAGGATCAATATTCCGTAGTAATATGATGGGGCAATTTGGTTTAAGAATTAGTACATGTGGAGGAAATCCATTTGGTGTTAAACTATTTCTAAAATCTTGATGTTCTTGTTGATTTGGATCTTTCGTTTTATCAAAACTGCGGTACATAATTTCTATTCTAGGAAATTTATTTATAAGTAATGTATTTATGGTGTCAATATGGTCATTTTTTGGAGTTAAGATGCTTCGATGTATCATAGTTTTTGGATTAGTAGCAAATGTGTCTAAATTTGAAAAAATATGGTCTATTAGCAAATTTAAGGATGTTTTCTCATTTGTATATGGTATTACCGTGTGAGAAGGAAGTCTGACGAGGTCATCAAGTACTGTTTTTCTGTTCCATTGCTAATACGTAGCAAATAGTCACTGAAAACAGGATCAGACATAGCTCGCATGTTTTTTGTTAGTCTAATCTTTTCTAGTATATGCCAAATGTTAGATTTAACCAAGCTTGTGCCCATTTGCTCTTCCTGAGTCTTTTTAGGTGCCAGTGGCAAAACTTGATGAAATCTCCTCCAAACACAATCACTTTTCCATCAAAAGGCGAACAATAATTCATTATATCTTGGAGCATTCTATCAACTGCTTCAATCCCTTGTTGTTTTGCTATTGTAGCCTCATCCTAAATAATAAGTTTTGCTGCTTTTAATAATTTTGCTGTACAACTTTCTTTAGTAATGTTACAAGTGGTATTTTTATCAATATTAGTTGGTAATTTAAATCTTGAATGTGAAGTTCTTCCCAGAGGTAGATTAGATGCTGTAACACCAGAACTGGCAGCAGGTAAAGCTATGTATCCTTTTGATCGTACTGCTGTAAGTAAATAGCAATATAAGTATGTTTTTCCTGTTCCCCTTGGACCATCAATGACGAATGCTCTATGATCATTAGAAAAGACTTTTTGGATAATTTTATCATATGCAACTTTTTGTTCTGCATTTAAGTTCTTTATGGATTGAAGATCTTTATCAGAGACTATGACGTTTAATTCTTCTTCCATTTCTTTTGATGATTTGTCACTTTGAGTTAAATTAATTTTGTCATCTGTGAGAGCATAGTTGTTTATATCTTTCCCCATAGATTCCATTATGGAGTTGATACTTAGCAGTACTTTTTTCTTATATTTTCTTTTGTATGATTGGATCATTTAGTATAATCTTCTGACATTGCTTGTTCAAATTTTTCTCCTATGCTTTTTGGGTTATTAGGTGAACAGTGTACTAAAGTAGTAGCAATAATGGTCTCAATGTATATGGCATTTGATAATAAGAAGCTTCCTTTAAGCTTTCTTGAAGGTAATTATCTGATTGTAACAATCCCTGTAATAAAGCTGCCTCACGGAATGATGATGCTTTAACTCCATTAATAGTTTTTAATTCTTTGTATGATGTAGCTCCCTTAATGTGATTACGTCGCGAATGCAAATAATATCTTTCACCTTCTGTTGGGTAAGTAGCTACAATTCGTCCAATCACATTTCTTTGTTTCCTTGGATATCAAAATTTATTATTTTGATCCTAAACATATTTTTTAGGAAAATCCTTGTACATATAATTTTTTGCATCAGGATGGTTTTTATTCATTTCAAAATACTCAGTCAATGTTGTTTTTGAGCATGAAACATTGTCAATTACATTCTTTAGATTGTTGGATTCTCTAAATGTAACATATTGTTGATTTTCTAAATGTAGTTGTAAAGTTTTAACAGAAGGATGCATTTCGCTTAAAGGGAATCTGTAAACCTCCACATAGCTTCAGGCGGTTATATCCATCTTCCAGATTGAAAATCATTTATTTCATTTATGTCTTGTGACTTTTGTTCTGAGAGTACTTGAAAGGCCACATGATCATGTCCCTTATATATATATTTATATAAGTACTTAACAGCGCTAATGGTTGAACATATCTCGACATTCATATGGCAGTCAAATGTGGCAAGGAGATAAGGATTGTAAGGCACTACCCATTTATTATTCAGAGTAGCACCACGACTTTTTCATGAATACTATTATCACGGCGTTTGTATTTTGGATAAGAATTTTGCCCATGAGTAGTCACTTTTCAATGATGGGAGTTATTATTCCTACATATGTTATTTTTATTTAGTTCTCCACAAGGACCATGCATCATTTGTTTTATAACAGAAGCATATAAATGTGGATTCTCTTCATTGTTTGGAATTTTGGCACAAACAATATCGTTATATTGTTCTGGTGATTTTAGTTTATGTGTTTGCTTTAGAATTATTAAAAAGCGAACATGTGGTAAGCTCTTTTTTGAAATTCAACAATATATACATAGGTAGCCACACGTCCAAGTACCTCTTTTTTAAAGAGTTGCTCTTTTATTTGCTCTAGTTTTGCATGAAAGATCCTTGCAACAAGGTCTGTCTATCTTGAGAAGCTTCCCCCTTACATAGTTCTTTTTTTATTTCGAACCAATTGGGATTGCAAGTCATTGTGAGAAATATGTCTGGTTTTCCAAATCGTTGTACTAAAGCCATAGCATCAACATATCTTTTTCTCATATCTCTAGGGCCTCTAATAAATGTGGTAGGTAAGATAACTCTTTTACCAATATTATGTGCTTGTGTTTCACCCATTGCAATACTATCAATAATACCTTGATAAAGATGAGCTCTGATTTCTTCTTGTTTATTCCTGTAGTAATCTAATCTAGATGTTTCCAATTTAATGTACATGTCAACCACGTATTGTTGAAGGAGACGCTTTGAGTGTAATAGGACTGATTTAATTTTGGGTCTTATTTGTAGTTTATAGCAATGATATTCTCTACAAGAAATGGTTTTCCTTTTTTACTCTTTCGTTTTCCTTTTCGTAACACTACAAAATTAGAGAAAAAAAGCCAAAAAACTATTAGATAAAAATTTGACAGGTAATAGAATAATTTTCTGATCTATGGAGGCATTTAATTTTGATGTGCACATCTTCTTGCTTTTTTTGAGAAGTTCTTCAATAGATATTATTTTATTAATATCGGCTATGAATTCATTACAGATTGCCTTTTCTTGGTGATTTTCTTTTCTTTCAATGCCCTCGTGCCAACCAGTATCTCCATATGGAAATACTAAAGGATATTGTAAAGGGTCATAACAACTATAATAATATCGAACTTTGTAACTGTAACTAGCATGGCTATAAAGAATAATATCCCTATCTTTTATTTCTCCTCTGTCATTTTCAAGCCATATTGTGGCTTCTTGGGAAGTTGCAGGGCAATTATAAACTTATTGGTCCAAACCCGGATCTTCTCTAATAGTAATTTTGCAAGCTTGTACTTCAGGAATGTTCTTTAACGTGCGAAAGAAGGAAGCATATGGATTTACTTGTAGAATGTCTATGAGCCTTTCAAGAATGCAACTTATGTGATAGATTTATATGATTTTGAATTTCATGTTTAGTATCGAAAAATTATAACTGCAATAGGAAGGTTGTTCATCATTATGTAATAGTTCGTTAATAAATGGTATACTTGTCCTTGAACTCTAAACTTATATATTCCTTTATTATGTTTGCACAATGATTTGTCATACTTGACTCCAAACGATGTGAAAGCAAATGTATTATTATATGTTCATATATAAGTTTGAAACTGTTTTGCATCTTTACAAGTTGATGTATATAAATGGTATAGCTCATCAGGTACATCGCTCAATACTAATGAAGTTTCTCTGTCACAGCAACAAAATCCTTTAGGTTCATAATAGGACTTTATGGCTCTACAATACTGACATAATTTACTTGGAGGCAATATGTTGCCTGATTGTGGAATATTTTTTATAGGGTTGTTTAGATTATTAGTGATGGTTTTACGTTTATAACCTGCATCGGCTGAGAAACTTAATTTTAAGCAACCGAATGTTTATAATTATCAAATTAGATGTGTGTATGTATGCTTTAAAATAGGCAGTATGTGGTACCTTTCTTAATGTTACTTTTTGATGTGGAATGATAGTTATCATGTTGATATGATGTCGATCCTAATAAAAAAGGGCAACTTTAAATATAGAAGACAAATTAGTATCACTTTTAGTTAAAAACCTTCTATTTTGCGAGATTTCTACCTTTTTTAGAAGAACTGTAGATTGGAATAGATGCTTTCCCCTTACTTGCTATAGTTTGTAAATGTGTTGTGTCCACTGAACCATAGTAATTACCAAATAAGGTCATGAAGAATAAGGTAGTTAGATTGTTACAGTATTGTTTATGGTGTATCACCTTGAGGATCTTGTACGCATATTGTGGAGCTCCATTTTTGCTTCTTTGTTAACAAATTGGTTGTATTTAGTTGCACTGAGTATTCTTCTGCTATTGATTGGTGTAGGTTATTTATTAGCAGCTTGTTCTTTTTTTTGTGATATGCTTCTCTTTGTTTTTTACGCATCTCTTCTTTTTTATACAAAGGTAATGTAGAGTATAATCTTCTTTTTTTTTCATTTGGTTGTATACATGCTGAAGGACTCGTCCTATGCCCTCTACCACTGAGCGTACCTCATAAAAAATACATGTAGCTTGTAGAAGAATTATTAAGACTAAGCAAAATTTAAGATTATTTTGAATCATTATTTTATATATATGACCTTTCAGATAGATAATATCTTTCTCAATATTAATTTTTTATAGACTGTCATAGTTTTTTTGTGGAGATAATGTTGAACTTGACAACTCAAAAAGGTTTTTAAGTATAGACAAGCTAAAATCAGTGGTATTTAATTGCTTTGAATTTTGTGGATGGTCTGTGTATACCTTTTTTAAAGGAATTGAAAATTGAAACAGTTGCTTTTCCTCTATTTTCTTTAATTTGAAAACTCCTAGTGTTTATTCAACAATATTAATCATTGATTAGGAAATGAACAAGAGAAGCTAAAATCACTTGTAGTTAAAGGTCTTCAAATTTGTAATGATTTGTATCTACCTTCTTCAAAGGGGTTTCATATTGAAATAGATGTTTTTCTATTATTTGCCTCAATTTGAGAATGTTTTGTGTCTAAAGTACAATGTTAGTCATCAAATTAGGCCTTCAACCAGAAGGCAATCAAATATTTATACACAAAATGATTAAGGTGCATCAGCTTGAACATCCTGTGTACAAATTGTTGATCTTGTTTTTTGTTTATCTATCAATAAATGGGTTCTATTTGATTGAACTGAACATTCTTTAGTTATTGGTCGATGTAGGTTATTTACTAACAAACTATTTTTCTTTCTTTGATATGCCTCCTTTTGTTTTTTACATATTTCTTCTTTTTTATGCAACGGTAGTGTAGAATACCAACTTCCTTTTTTCTGATTCATTTGTATTGTCCCCAGTGAAGGTTGTTGAGTAGGCATTCTTTTTTCTTACAAGCTTGTCTTTTCTTTCTTCTTTTTTATGCAACGGCAGTGTAGAATACCAACTTCCTTTTTTCTGATTCATTTATATTGTCCCCAGTGAAGCTTGTTGAGTAGGCATTCCTTTTTCTTACAAGCTTGCCTTTTCTTGGAACGTATCTCTTCCTTTTTATCATCAGATAATGCAGCATAGCAAATTCTCTTTTTAGACATCTTCATATGTGCAATGTCTTCACTTGGTGATATATTATGGTCCATTGAGGATGTAGTTGTGTCTTATGTTAACTATATGTTGCTGCCTTCTAGTGAAAAGAAGTTTTCCTGATCAATTTTAGAAAACTTAATCACTATTCTCTTTATTTACCCCTTAATCACAACACTATTCTCATTAACACTAACATGTTCATGTAATCAGAATACAAACCATGAAAATACACAAATTGCGCAACTAAAACCAACACAAATAAAAATAGAAATTTGTACAAAAATCGAATAAACAAGCTAATCACTGAGCACATGTAAATGTATAGAAGATACAATTAATAAAACAGGGGATAAGCAACAGTTAAGGCTCATAGATATACACAATTGTAAAAAAGAATAGGTGAGAGACTTACTTGGTATTTACATCTTCGGAAAAACTCAAAAAACCTTCCTCAAACTATAGCCTTGCCTTTTGCTACATGATAATTGAGTAATAGA
Organism: Carnegiea gigantea; assembly: GCA_029747015.1. NCBI lineage: Eukaryota > Viridiplantae > Streptophyta > Magnoliopsida > Caryophyllales > Cactaceae > Carnegiea > Carnegiea gigantea. Next base: position 712,709 of record JAKOGI010000304.1, on the reverse strand, counting down.
TCAAATCAATCTTGAATTTCGCAATACTAACACAAGAAGGAAACACAACCCAAAAGAAATATATTATCCAACTTTTTTTCTACCTCGCTTAAAATACAAATAATAAGAAAAGTCCAAGAGCAGAAGTAGGGGAAAAGGACAATTCTAAGTTCTCCAAAATTTCCAATACCTCATACCTTGGATTTAATTTTGTCAATGTCCTCGATTGTTTGTTAGTTAAACACTTATGGGACAAGGAAAATAAAAGTGTCGTTGATGCAAAGGACAAGGTAGCAAAAAACTATTGACATATATACTTTGGAATAATAGCCTTAAATTTATGCTGAAACAAAGTTTCCTTAAAAAAACGTCTTGAATTTTAAGCTCAATAATTTTACCTTTTAACAAAATTGTATGAGGTAGTATTGTCTTTCCTAGACAGTTTTTTACTGCTTGGCTAGCAGTAGTAATGCAACAACGAGTATTCTCTAACGATATAGGGCTCTAAGCTATTTCAAGTCCAAGATAAGTTCCTTCCCCCCCTCAATTACTTAAGGAAAGCCAAAGGCTGCAAACAGTGCAAACATTACAAAGGCTTAGTATAAACATGTAACATAACATATCATAAATCGACAAACTCTTGTAAGTTGATTTAATGCCAATTCATTCATGTAAGTTCAACTCTTGTTTGGCAAAGAATGAGCTTTTGTGCTTCAAAAGATAGATTAGAAAATGAACTGCCAAATGATCCATGATCTTATCTTGTTATACTCTAACCTTATCTAATCAAGAAAGGTAATGTTAGCATATTTTTCTAACTCCTGGTTGACCTTTTGAATGAACCCAACCTAATTCTTCACTTGGTTACTCTACTAACGTTCAAATCCCTGCCTACATTATATTGCATTGCTTTTGTGGCTTATCCAAACAACTGCTAACACCCCCCTAAAAAAACAAGGGGCTAAGATTGGATTCTAAAGACACCTAAGGCCTATCTATTTGCAAATTCTATCTTGGTTCTTTTAAAACTGAAGACACTATTTCCTTTGCCATGTCAACTAAAGTTCGAAAAGTTAAATGGAAATCCTTGTGATGGGTCCCCTCAAAACTTGTTAGTAAATAAACACTAAATTCCATTACAATTCAAAAATTTAATTGCCAGCAACTTGCAAATATTAAGGTTTTTGGAATCTAATAATCCGAAGGGGGGTGGTGGAACATAATAATCTAAACTTAAGAAATCCTTACCAGTAAGCTGAACTTTGAAGGGAATTATTTTGAGCATATTGCCACCGAGTTGGACTCGGTGGAGAAGTGATGTGCTGGCGGTGGAGCCTAACGTGTGTTAGTGGAGCAAGTTTTTTAAAAAAAAGGCTATACATGACTTTTAATTTTAGAAATCAGCTTTGTTTACCCTTTTTTATACATTCTCTTTTTCCTTCTATCCATTTCTCTCTCCTCTAAACAATCCCTCCACTTCTTAGAGAAAGAACATAACAAAACTCCATATTTATCAATCAAAACAATAATAATAATAACAACAATAATAATAAGGATAATAATTTAGTCAAAAAAAAAAAACCCTCCCCCTTTCCCTTTCCCTTTCCCAGTTGGAACTCATCAAACCTACAAATGCAATAGGGAATGTAATCTATATTGAATATTTATGAAGTTCATAGGCTTCACAATTCAATTTGAAAAAGAAATAGGATCTTGGCATCCTATGGGTTTTCTTTGAAGTCTTAAGTTCCGTGAAACTGGAGGAGCAAACTAGCAAGCAAATTGGTAGCCGATCCATCAAGAAATTGCTCTGTAATAACTGAAAATTCTTCTGAAATAGAATGATTCATCACAGCTCCTGTTCTCCACACCTTTCTCCGATGTACTCCATGATACCCAGATTTTAGTTTGACACAATTCACACAAGAAAGCATGTTCTCCCCATTTGTCACTAAAAATTGTGAATGACTGATCCCTAATTTCAATCCAGTATAGAAACAAGCACAAAATTCAAGCGAATTTCGATGCCTCAATATACCAGAACAACCCATTTTGCGTTTATACTTAATAGGGTTAAAGAGTGAAAATTGCATAAGCCCACAAAATGTGAACCATTTATGACCTTGGAATCATGGCGACTAATGAACTGGGCACTCATAAATCCAGTCAGAAAAGTGAAGCTGCCAGAGAAAAATAGAGGGAATCCATCTTCCTCGATTGGAATCGGAAAAGAGATGGTGAGTATGAAGGAAAGGGTGAGTAGGAGTTAGTTTAGAAAGTGGGATAAGTGGAACGGTGATGACATGGACTTAAAGGAGAGCACAAATTAGTCTGAAAAGATGGAGAAGCAAGATCAAGAGGGTTGAAAATGATGGGTGTTGGTTGGTGGCAGTAATGGCATATGAGATTGGGGTCAGGAAGGGGAAAGGAGGAAGGTTTTTTCTTTACTTATCATTGTTATTTACAACAATTATTATTATTATTATTACTACTACTACTACTACTACTACTACTACTACTACTACTACTATTACTATTATTATTATCATCATGGTTACATATGAGATCTGTCCTTTCTCTTGGGAAGTGGTCGAGCTGGGTGGGGGGTGTTGTGTGCTCTAGCAAAGGAGAGAGAAATAGGAGTGAAAGAAATATTTGATGTGCATGGTTCAAAAGCTTATTTGTAAAATTAAAAGTCAAGAATAGCTTTTTTTTTAAAAAAAAAAAAAATGCTCCACTAATAGACATTGGACTCCACCGCTGCCATATCACTTCTTCACCGAGTCTAACTCGATATACTTAAAATAATTCCCTTCAAAGTTAAGCTCACTGGTAAAGGATTTCTTAAATTTAGATTATTATCTTCCACCACCCCCTAAGTTCGGATTATTAGATTCCAAAAACCCTAAATATTATTATAATATTTGAGGGTAAGTTCTCTAGCAATCTTCTAAGAAACAAAGCATGGAGAGGGGGAGAAAGGAAAATGAAAAGGGAGAGGAATGCCATTCTAATCTATCATTTAGCAAAACCATTGGATTTATCCATGATGGCCTATGTTAAGTGCAAGAGACACCTGAAGGGAGGTTTAAATATTTATAATTTTATCAATAGCATTTGAAGTTGAGGACTCTTAACAAACAAGCCCCATGAGCAAAGAGCAAACTACAATAGAGTCCCTAATTAATAGAATCAGACAACAATTAGAGGATTTAACAAACAAATCCATAACCCCTAAATTTGGAAAATAAATAAGAAAACAAAACAGCCATACCCAAAGAATTTGCAGACCATCACAAGAAATTGAATCAAAAATGAAAAACATCTCAGATAGATTTTGTAAATGGCACGAAAAGAAAGAGGAGAAATTCACCTGATGAGTTTGCAAACCAGATATTTGGTAGTCGACAAAAGAGAAAGACAAAAATGGTGTCATCGGCTATACCATGCTCAGACTTTGCGAGAGAGTCAGTGTACTAAGGAAAAGAGAGAGAAACTGATGAGAAGAGGAAGACTGAGGAAAAGAGAGAGAAATTGATGAGAAGAGGGAGGAAAAAGGAAAAGACAGTGAAGAAAGAGAAGAACCAAAGTGGAGGAGATGTGTTAGAGGGAGGAAATGCAATGTAACCTTTGGAATGACAGTTCAAGCAAACACACAAGCACACGGGTGGAGAATTCTTGTGATCCACTTTCCCTTCACTCTCTCGTTTATTTTAAATACACACACACACACACACACACACACACACACACACACACACATATATATATTTATTGGTCCATAGGAGCCACAATGGGCAATACAATACAATTACAAAACAACGGGGGAGGGGAAAATTGAACCTAGGACCTAATGTGTCTAGTACCTCAGTCTTCACCACTAGGTTAAGACTTCATTGGTTACACACACACACACACACACACACACATGTGCATAAATATTTTTTTTTTGATATTTGAAGCAATGGATTGTTAATCGATTAATAATTTGGCATTGATAAGTACTGCTCACAATATTGCCTCCGTCTTCCCTTTGCTTCTGGTGGACACTGGAAAACTAACAAAAAAAAGTTAACATTTTGCTCTTCTATGGGGTTCAACTTAGAGCACCTGCAATACAAGGCTCACGTGCCAAAATTTTGGCTAATGGTCCAAAAAATACTGTACATCAGTGATCCGTTTCACTTGCTCCATGGTCCAATTTATAGTTGTAATCCGCCCTTCACACATTTTCTCTTTTTCTTTTTTTGCAACTAAGCTCTTAAAAGTCTAAAACCAATAATATGTTAGTGGTGGGGCCCATAAAATATTATTTCATTTGGTGATCTAAGTTGATGATCTATAGGATATAGACAAGAGAGAAAAAGTTGGCTTGTGCGATGATGTGGAGGGTGTGGTCCCTACATGTGATCCAAAATTATGGATCACCATTGTATATACTCCTAGTATCACTTGGACACAAGAAAAATACTTTGGGCATTTAATATTGTCGATGTCATCAATACTCATATGGTCAATCATTGGTACTTGCAACACACACATATATATGCTATTCTTTTCAACTTAACTTTTTCAGAATTTGGTTAATGTCAATTTTAAAAAATTTAATTTAATTTAATAAAAATTAGCTTAAAGTTTAATAGAAATAAATTTAGTTTAATTCAACAAATATAACTTAGTTTAATTCAATTCAGCAAAAATAAATTCAGTTTACTTTCCATAAATAGCAAAAATAAATTAAAAGCACAACCAAACCACTGAACTAAAGTTTGGATTTTAAATATCCAAAAAATCAAACTGCAAATTTCAATTATCAAAATTTCAGTTCAATTTTGTGTCAACATTTAACAGAGCCCACATTTTGATAATCTAAACTGAAATTTGTTTTGGTTCGATTACCCAATTTAATCCTAAGTGTAGATAATGAAAATTGAGTGATAATATATGTTTTACCGCAAGATACTCTTAAATGTCTTACTTCATCTTAAATTAATATATTTTACGATGTAAAATTATCAAATTCTCAATGATTATGCTTAATTATAAATTGTTAAGCTTAAATATGAGTCGGTCACGCTCATAAAATATCAAAGCAAGAGCATACAATGCACGTCATTTAGAGATGTGGCAAACATAGATAAAAAAATAATTTTACATAATTTATAAATTGTAATCTATTTTTACCATCCAATCATACTATTTTTCTAATTTAAAAATATTATATATAATTTTTAAAGCAAAATGAATAAAACAATTAAAAATATTAAGACATTTATCATTTTGCAATGAAAATTATGGTCGGTCTAACCCAGTCTTGGAACATGACAGAAGACTGCTAGTGAGTCAATGACATTACACCGACACCCTCTTGTGCATGGTCACCGCGCGTCTCAACATTCACCCTTGGAAGACATGCGTCACTACTTGTAGCATTCTGATTGATTACTGCGAAAGGCGAGAGAAAAAATTGAGCCAAGTAAAAATGGGATTCTAGTAAATCGCTGCATCGTCCATTTCATTTCTGCGTCTCCTCTACTCTCCGGTCGATTAAAAGGTACACGTTTCTGACTGAACTTCTCGAACTGCTTGAATTTTCAGTTTTGCTTCTTACTTGAATTTGAATTTAAAGGGTAAACAGAGCAATTCCGAATATTCCTGTTACTTAAGTCATGTCGCCCTGAAAATGGTTTTCTTTGCTTTGTTTTGCTGGTGAAAAGGCATTGCTCCGCGGATAGTTCCTGGTGAAGAGCCTCCACCGATTGTTGACGAAGAACCTTCGCAGATTACTGAAGAAGATGAAGAAGCTCCACTCATCGATGATGAACAAACCCCTGCGATCAATTATGAACCAGGATGTAGCATTTGTGATGATGGTGGTGAACCTTTGATGTATGTTTGCTCTCCCGTGTCTCATTAATTTTCGGCACATGCCCTTCTCATTTTAACATGATAATGATTGAATTATTTGGTAGAACTAATCCTGTTCGTATGAGTGTGAGGGTTGCGCCTGTATTTTTAATCACATTAAATTAAGAGCTGGGTTTTCTGTGTTTAATTAAATGCATTAGTCTGAAAGTGGGATGACGGTTGCTTTCAGATTTTGGGTGGATTTATGAAATTCGGGAGAGACTACACTGATGCCCCAACTGTTGCGAGTTCCTAAAATATAATGCCCCTGAGCTTTTAGTCAAAACTGTAAAATACTCCTGTACTCAATTAAGTAAATATCCTTAAACTATAGAAGACACCCCTAAACTATTGATGATGTCGCATTGCAAAAAATGACATAGCTTAACATTAGATAAAATTGCTGACATGTAGTAATAATAATAATAATAATAATAATAATAATAATAATAATAATAATAATAATAGATAAGGCGAACTAACTTTTTCTCTAGTGGAGAACGAATAAAACTTGTCATACATGTTAACAGCGATGAGCATAAGCCTAGTGTTAACTTGAATAGTACAAATTGAAATGCAACACATGATCTGTTTGCTTGTACAGATAATACAAACGACTTGAATTCGCATCGTGCTTACCCAAGTTAAAGTAAATATTTCAAAATTTATTCATCTCAATTGCTGAATTTTGTTGATTTCATACTTCTCGTTGGATAGATTGATATGCAATAAAAGTAAATATTTCAAAATTTATTCTCCTCAGATTTACTGAATTTTGTTGATTTCATACTTCTTATTGGATAGATTGATATACACCTTATTGCGTATTAATTCGACTTGACACTACTTTCATTGGAGTCTAACTAAGATGAAATATTATATTTATAAATATGAGTTTAACCTTGTAAAATCAATCTAATCCTAACACAAAACTCTACCAACTATGACCAATAAGACAATATGCATTAAATGGGTTATTGTAGTATTATTGATATCAGGCAACTTTTAACATAAGATTGACAATATTACTTCCAAAGGTAAGTTGTGTACAAATTTTAAAGGAATAAGTTATCCAAGTTAATTTCATGTCAAATTGATTAATAGTTTTTTAAATACATCAATAGGTTTCAATTGGACTCACTTTGACTTCATTTTATAAAATAGAGCTGGTTTTATTTGAGTCACACTGAGTTGGGTATAAATCAAAAACATTAACATTATTATAAGTGTAATTTGAGCGATGGGCTTAGGTAATAAGGTGTACATGATTTTTCATATGTCATTACCTTAGATAATCAGGTAGGGATGCATTTTTCGATTTCTTTGCCTATAAAGTTTATCAATCTATGAATACCATTTTATGCAACATGACATATAATTAAACCTAGCCATGCAATTTCTAGCTAGATAAAGGGGAGAAAAGAAGATAAAAGCCATGTCATTTTTCCACAAGCCACGTAAGCAAATATTACATTAGAAAAAATGAAGCGTGACATGGTTAATGGGTATCATCTTTAATTTTATGGTTTAGGGATTTTTTCTACCATTAACAAAAAGTTGAAGGGCATTTAATTTTTAGCACTTTGAACTCTAGATTTAAAAAGCATTTATTGCATACTATTGCATTATTTGGGTTTTTTGGCTAAAGTGCTCGATGCTCTACGAATTTAACAGATAATTTACCATATGGGCTGGGCAGGTGGAGCTTAATTAGGCTAATCTAAGTGTCATGTCTTTGATTCGATGGATATTTATTCAGTTTAGATGGAAAACTGATTTTCTATGTTGTAGTTGTGGAGCAATTTGCAAGAGATCATTTCATCCTGTTAGAGCAGAAGAGGAAGGGCTTCAACTGTTCACTACTTTCATCTAATACAATTGCTGACTTAAGAGCGCCCCCAGCTGTGTGGAACGCGTGGGACTTGCGGGCCCCGCATATCACATGCATTCTAGGGGGCCTCTGCCAGCCAGAGGGAAACGGGGGGGCTGCAGGCCTCCACGGCTGCCCGTTTCTCCCCCCAATTCCTCCTATTTTGTACTTTTTTAATTTTTTATTGATTTTTCTTTTTCTTTCCTTAAGAAAAAAAATATTATTTAGATATTTGAAAAAAAAAATTATGTTATAAGGTGGGTCAATATGAAATATTTTCTTATATAATTTAAGTTTAAGGTTCATTGGTTGGGAAAGTGATGGATTAATGCGAGTTCGAGAAATGTGAAACTTTTGATGATGTGGCATGCCTAAGTTGGGAATGCTCTAAGAGTTTTCTCTGTCTTCAGTTGTCCGGGTATCATGTAGTGTTTCATTGTGCAGACTGTGCATAACTTCACTTGTAAGAACTATCAGTATAGGCTACATCAGTGCTTCCTTTGTGGGTAGCTAGGCTCCTCTGCTGAATCCTTGGGCGCTGAGGCATGAGCTTTGAGATGATATTCATTTTTTGAACAGTTTTTGTATTTGACCAACTTGATGTTATTAACCAAGTAAACTTTTTTGTGCTGAAAAGTTTATGCCAACCCCATCAAATTCTATAATGAAATCGTAGCTAATTTCTAATGAAATGGATGACATTTGACTTTCCCTAAAAACCGGAGCCCCTTTTGCTCCCTCTCCCTCATCCACTACAGCCTTGCCCCTAGCCTCGCTTCCCTCCACTATCTCCATGCTGTCTCCTACTGGCTTTACAAGTCTTGCTGCTACCCCCGCAGGGGCGGTATCATCTTTCCATCTTATAGTGAAGAAATGACCAAAAAATAATTTTGAACAAGGCTTTACCATGTGAGGACACAGTGTATGAAACACACGTTTGTCCATGCACACATGAGATATATGTGGAAATTAAGAAGGTGTATTCAGCCAAGATATGAGCAAAAATTGAAGACAAACTTAAGTACCTTCCATTAATGTTTCCAATAGTAGCAAATAAGGTCGTGCTTGTTTGGTATTGGTGTATTGTTCTCATGAATTCTGAGTAGATTGTATGAAAATAGTTTTACCGTGTGTTGATTGTCAAAAGGGAATTGTTTTATTGCACCTAATTACTCTATCTAGGATTCCTTGAATAATTGAATCCTCAGGTTTAGCTCAAATTTGAGTTCTTGTGATCCTTATCTGGTATGGCTTTATTCCCAACTATATTTCACTTCCATAGATTTTGATTTTTGATTCTTAGTACTCATGTATTTGGACCAATTTGGTTCTGTTCAATTTCCGGTCTCTTTTCTACTACTTACTATATCTCTATTCCTTGTGTTCTTGCTGGCTTAAAGATTTTGATTTTTGATTCTGCGTACTCACATAAATTGGTTCTGTTTAGTTTTCGGTCTCTTTTCTACTACTTACTATATCACTACACCTTGTGTTCTTACTGGCTTTAATCTACTCTTCATTTTCTTTTCCTATCATATTTTACATCTTTGGAACAATTCAGAGGGATCAGGTACAAGTTTCTTTTATGCATCCTTTTTTGTTAGCTGAATCAATCTTCAACTATTGCAAGATTTGTGTAAGGCTATGTCCAAACCAAATCCATACTCTAGGACCCCACATGGGCAAGGGGGCTAGTTTAGTGGCTGTACTCTTACCCTTTAATTGTCGAGAAGCTGTTTCCATTGGATCCTACATTAAGAACCATTGATTGCCTACTACTTCAATGAAAAAGAAATCAATAATGGTTTGGCAATGTATTTTGCTTTTGCTTCACAGTAATCAAAATCCAAAAAATTGCCCAAAAATTACTCTCAGTTATTTGAGAAAATGAAAAATATGAAATGTTTGTCTTCTGCGTATTCTTCTATTCCCTTTTTAACCTGCCAACATCTCTGATGCATTATGAGAAATGTGTCTTATTTGCTAAGAGGTGTTTCAGTGCTAGGAAGAAACGTGTGGTTATTTTTACCACCTGCATTGTGTTACAAAACTACTACATTAGGGAGAAGAAATTGCTGCAAAGGAGCTTTAGGATCAGATTCTTACAGGAGGGTCATTTACTTGTTCTCCCCATGCATGCTTTGGCTATGGGGATCTAGAAGATAAGGAAGATCATGGGTTGCGAATGGCGGTGTGCAGATGATGTCCTACGGCATACCATGAAAAGTGCTTACCTAAGTAACTTTTAATAATCAATTTGTTTCATCTATGGTAAGAGTAGGATTACTATATTCGTAACTTATCTCGGTAACTTTTTAGTGAGATTGCTTTTGAAGACAGGCATGAAGAGGGCATTATCCAAAGGGCATGGCGAGGTGTACTGTTAGACCAGATGATCTATTGCTTGTAAGTGAAAACAGATTTCCATTGTTGAAGAGCGTAATGTAACTCTGTTGTGTCATACCTTTTGTTCTTTATCCTTTAGATAGCGGTTAAAACTCTCTTGCTTTCTTCTTATCTTAACCAAGATCGCTAATAACTCAAGGACTCCAGAAATAAACCATGCCTGGTTTCCTGACAATCCAAATTAGAAGAAACTCCATATTTCATTGATTGGTATGCATTTCTGCTCATAGATTCTTACATTAGAAACTTAAATGTTTGGAGTTTTCTTGTTGGGTTAGGACTTGCAATGTCATCTATTATTTATTTTTACACACTCTTTGGATATAAGAGGGGGAAAACAGGGGGGTTAACGAAGGGAAGGAACTTGTAAGACAGTGTGAGATCCTAAATGAGTGTTTGAAATCCTTCAACCCCTGGTCTAGGATGCACTTATCAAATGATGGATTACGCAGGGAAGGAAGGGCTCACATTCAAGGGAATGAACAAGCTCAATGGCGTGTGGAGAGAAAGGGTGGTGTGACTGGAAATGGTATAGCAAGAACGGGAAAAAAAGGAAAATTAGTAAAACTAAAATGATTCTTGGATACAGATTTCGCCATCAAGAACTATCTCAGGGCCCTTGATCTTTAATTAGATACAGATTTCACCACCCAACTTAGATCAAGATTCACTTGAACACCACCTTACTTAGCTTATGTAAGGATAAGCAAGTAGAGAATTTACAATAACAGATATTGAGGAGTTAAACTCAACTTCAGATTTTAATTTAGCAACACTGATTACAAAATGAGCTCTTGGACTATTTATAATGCGTGTCCAAGGCCTTTCCCTCTTCACTAGGTAACCATTAAGAGGTTACTTACTGATTAGAAAATCTCTTAAGTATATTTAATTAGTTAAATTGCATTACATTTCTTTAAACTAAGCTAAGCACTAATGATGAGTCTGGTAACTAACAAAATGATCAACTAAACTCATTCTTAATGATTCTAGGTAGCTTAGTCATGATTTCCTTGACCAGAGGGTTTGCTTTACATGGCTGCTAATGCTTGCAAAATGGGGTCTTCTCCTTGACCCATGTGGCAATCTCTGCTTTGACGAGTCATAAGATGACTAAGCTTCTCTAGACAACTAAGAAGTACATGGGCTGCTGAAGAAAACCTTCGTAAGAGGGTAAACCCACTTAGCTATGCAAACACCTACCGAGGAGCTGTGTGTCCCCGATTTTTACGATGTTGCCATCTCATTTGATGAGTAATGTTGCGTTTTCTTCTATGAGGGAAAACCTCAAGAAGTCATCTATCCCTCCATATTTAGAAATCTGCATTAGCACATCATTAGGAGGCTCAAATTGCAGGATGAATCGACTCGTGTAAAATTGGGCGCAAAACTAGCAGCACGGATTCTTGGGCTAGACTGGATGACTTAACCTTCTTCTTGCAGGCTTTTCTTGACATGCCTAGTTACAAGACATCCTAAACTAACTAACAAAAAAATTATTGCAAGTATGGACATCATTAAGGCATGAAACAATAAAACAAAACCAAGTACATGTGCTGGAATTAACCCGGCAAATAGCTCCATTTGGACTTGCAAAATCTGATAGTTCCTTGGACTTTTGACAACTAATTTGGTTTACCTTGACTACCTTAGATCTTCAAATTAGGTTTCTTTGAGGGAACTCCATCATCCTCCTCTTGTTGAGAAGGATTTGCCCTCGATTATGATGGGTAAGCAAGGATGGATTGGAATCTGGCTGAAATATGATTAACCAAGCAAATAAATCATGCTTGATTCAAATTTGGGGGAGTTGGGAAATGGCTATAGGATGGTTTGGTAAGGAACATTTTGGTTTCTTTTGAACATTGAAAATTCACTAAGTGGCTCATTAAAAGTAAGAAAGAAATCAGAATACTCTGGTCATGTTTGTGGTTTGTGGAGTTCAGAAAACTCATAAGTAGAAGTACGGAGATTAACTTTGCTGAGGAGAACATCATTAGCACAATTTCTTTCATTAATAATCAATAACCATAACTTACTTTGAACTATACGGCTTCTTTTGGATCATTCCAAGTGTGTTCCAAAAGAAGCATTTCACCCTTATCTGCTTCTTCCTCAACCCCCTCTTGATTTTCTTCATGTTCTTCCACCAAATATGCCTTCTTTTCTTCCTCATTTTCCTCCTCACTTTCTTCTTCACCGTAGTCATCAAAGATGCAAGGTGGATCAAAGTCAACCTTGTGACTTTGGTCCACTTCGTTTGAGATAAAGGGTTACTCAGCTTCCCTTTTCATTTCAAGCTTGAAGAAGCATAAATCAACTCTCAATTATTGTATTGCAAGGTCATGATGATGTGTCTTGATGTCAAGGGAGGCAAGTCCATGTTTTAGTTTGAGTAACTTTCTAAGAGACATGGCACTTGGGTTTTTGAGAGCTGACTTTTTGTGTTTGGGTTAAGGGGATGTGTTTAGAGGCGGTTTTGAACACGTGGTTTTCTGGCCAACGCTGAAACTTGCTTTGATACAAAATATGATGTATCACGCTGGGATAAGGAGAGCTCACATTCAAAGGGAATGAACGAGCTTAGGGCACGTGGAGGGAAAGAAATGGCGTGGCTGGAAAAAGGCACGGGAGAAACGAAAAACTGGAGATCGGTAAAACTTGCAGCTTGAATTCTTGGGCTGGACTAGACGACTTGGCCTTCTTGTTGCGGACTTTTCTTAACATACCTGATTACTAGACATCCTAAACTAATAAAAAAGAATTACATAGTTTGGATGTCGTTAAGGCTATCAAAGAATAAAAACAAAATAGGGTACATGCACTGGAATTAACGCAGAAACTAGCTCCGTTTGGGCCTGTAAAATCTGACTTGTTTCTTGGACTTTTGACGACTAATTTGGTTTACCTTAACTGCCTTAGATCTCCAAATTAGTATTTCCTTAGGGAACTCCATCATCCTCCCCTTGTTGAGAAGGATTTGCCCTTGAATTTGATGGGTAAGCACAGATGGATTGGAATCTGGCTGAAATATGATTAACCAAGAAAATAAATCTTGCTTAATTTAAATTTGGAGGATTTGGGAAGTGGCTATGAGGTCGTTTGGTAAGGGACATTCTAGTTTCTTTTGAACATTGAAAATCCATTCGTTAAAGGGTTTATGCTCATGGTATGGGGCCTGGAAAAGTGGCTCACTAAAAGTAAGAAAGCAATCAGAATGTTCTAGTCCTGGTTGTGGTTTGTGCAGTTCAGAAAAGTCATAAGCAGAAGTAGGGAGATTAACTTTTCTAAGGGGAACATCATTGGCACAGTTTCCTTCATTAATACTCAATAAGCATAACTTACTCTAAACTGTATGACTAGAGCGAAACCTTTGCTCATCTTTATCTTCTTTTGGATCATTCCAAGTTCGTTACAAAAGAAGCATTTTACCCTTGTCAGCTTTCACTACTAGTTCCTCTAGAGTTTCCTTAAGATCACCCTCATTATCCTTCTCAATTTCATGCTCTGTCATAGCCTCTCATTCGACTACTGTGATGACCCTTTGGTTTGTACAATCTGATGCTAAGTGTCCAAATTTTTGGTACTTAAAACATCTTTGGATGCCCCTAGGAATGGGTTTTGGTCTATATTGAGGTGGCTGGATGTTTAGGGGGGCTAGGGCTTTTTGTGGGGTAGAGGGTGAGAGAACCATGGGTTTAGGAAAGGGATTAAAACTTCCCTTGTTAAAAGGTTGATTCGGGGGTGTGGGCTTAGAAAGCTCACGCTTGAAAGGCTTGGCTAGCTACCTTAAGGAACAGTAATTTGGAGATTCAAGGCAGTCAAGGTAGATCAAATTATTGTCAAAAGTCCAAGGAACAAGTCAGATTTTGTAAGCCCAAACAGAGCTAGTTGTCGGGTTAATTCCAGCACATGTACCCGGTATTGTTTTTGTTGTTTCATAGCTTTGATGACGTCCAAACTATGTAATTCCTTTTTTGCTAGTTATTTCAGGATGTTTAGTAACTAGGCATGTCAAGAAAAGCCTGTAACAAGATGGCCAAGTCATCCCGTCCAGCCCAAGAATCTGAGCTGCTAGTTTTGTACCCGGTTTTGCACGGTTTGGTTAATCCTGCAATTTGAGCCTCCTAATGATGTGTTAATGCAGATTTCTAAATGGGGAATGGGGTAGTTAACTTCCTGAGGTTTTCCCCCATGAATAGAAACCCAACATTGCTCATCAAATGTGGTGGCAACAACGTGGAGCAAAATCAGGGACACATAGCTGCTCGATAGGCGTTTGCTTAGCCAAGAGAGTTTACCCTCATATGAGGGTTTTCTTCAGCAACCCATGTACTCACTTGGCTGTTTAGAGAAGCTTAGTCATTCTATGACTCATCAAAGCAGAGAGTGCCACGTGGGTCAAGGAGAAGATGCCATTTTGCAAGCATGTAATTATCCACCATGCGTTTGAGGTGGCAACCATGCAAAGCAAACCCTTTAGGCAAGTAAATCATGACTAAGTTACCTAGAATCATTAGGAATGAGTTTACTTGATCATTTTGTTAGTTACTAGACTCATCATTAGTGCTTCACTTAGTTTAAAGACATGCAATGTAATTTACCTAAGTAAGTACACTTAAGAGATTTCCTAATTATTAAGTAACTTTTTAATGGTTAACTAGTGAAGAAGGAAAGGCCTTGGACATGCATTATAAATAGTCCAAGAACTCATTTTGTAATTAGCAATGTTGAATTGAAATCTTAAGTTGAGTTTAACTCCTCAGTGCTTGTTACCTCAAATTCTCTACTTGCTTATCCTTACTCAGGCCAAGTAAGGTGGTATTCAAGTAAGTCTTGATCTACTTTAGGTGGTGAAATCTATATTCTAATTCAAGATCAAGGGCCTTAAGATAATTCTCGATGGTGAAATCTATATCCAAGAATCATTTTAGTTTTACCAAACTCGAGTTTTCTGTTTCTCCCGTACCTTTCCCCAGCCATGTTATTTCTTTCCTTCCACACGCCCTAAGCTCATTCATTCCCTTTGAGCATATGCTCTCCTTTTCCTACCGTGATACATCATATTAAGTTCTAACTTTGATTTCAAAATATTTAGGTTTTCACAAGGAGCACTTCATTTTCATTCAGCAAGTAGTTCCATAAGTTGTGAGTTTAATCAAAGTTGAGCATTGCTCTATGAATGAGTGTTTGAAATCCTCTACATACTTATCTCTGATTAGGCTGATTAGAGTAATGCTCAAGTGAGTCTTAATCCTTGATTTGGTGGTGTTTCTGTATCCTTATCAAGATTAAGGGCCCTAAACTAGTTCTTAGTGGTGATTTCTATATCTAAGAATTGGTTTAGTTTAAATCTATCCTTGTATTTGCTTTCGGATTTCATCTTGATCTTTAGTCTCCAATTAGTTTGTTTTCACTTTGAATACATTCTGATTTGAACAAGGGTCAAACCGTAAGCACATACATTCCTAACCTTGATCTTGGTTGTGATTTCTGTATCCAAGAATCAAGATTAGTTCTGTCTTTCATCCCCATTTTAGTTCTAATTCCCTTTAAACTCAAGTTGAGTTCTTCGAGTTCTTAGCTAATCTCTTGCATTCCTTTGAGTGTAAGTCGAGTTAGGCCAATATCTATAATATTTGGAAGCATTTGTCCCTTGATTGTAATCTTTCATGGTAGCTAGGTGTGAATTCTTGGTGGTGAAATCTATATCTAAGGTTCATTTCAATTTTATCGATTTCCAATTTTTCGATTCTCCAGTACCCATTTCCAGTCATGCCATTCCATTTCATCCCCAAGCCCTTAAGCTATCCTTGCTGTTCTCATACCAAGTATGATGTATCTCTCAGGGGTCAAGCTTAGCTCTCTTCAAGAGTGCAAGTTAAACCACGAAAGATTACAATAAATGGACAAACTCAAAGAATAAAATACGTGACAACTAGGTATGAATTAGCTAAAATGTATGGAATGGATAGATGCTAAACTAATCCTTGGATACAGATATCACCACCGAAGATTAATCTAGTGAAAACTAATCTTATTCTTGGATACAGATATCAGCACCAAGAACAAACTTAGGGCCCTTAATCTTGATAAGGATAAAGTTGATGTATCTCTTAAGGATTAAGCTTACTCAATTCAAGAGTGAAAAGCTAAAACCAAGAAAGATTACAATCAAGAGAAAAAGGATAGAAGCTAAACTAAGCTTTGGATACAAAATCACCACCAAAGACTAATCTAGGGAGAAACTACGCTTGTTCAAGGATACAGATACACTACCAAGAACAAGTTTAGGGCCCTTAACTATGTTTAGAAGACAGAAACACCACCTAAAAAAAGGTTAAAACTCACTTGATCACCACCCTACTCGATCTAAGTAGAGATAAGTAAGTAAAGTATTTCACACACACTCAAGGAGCAAAGCTCAACTTCGATTTCAAATCAACAACACTGTCTTACAAATTTGCCAGCTTAATACTTATATACATGGTCCTAAGCTTTCCCTTCACATTAGAAAATCATTAAAAGGCATGGGAGAAAGAAAAAGTGGCAGCTTGGATGTCCACATTATGGCCAGCCAATCAGAACGCCCTTGGTGTCCTTGCCTTTGCTTGAAGTAAGGTGACACGTCACTTACTTAGCCCTCAAGGATGTTGACACATGTCTAACCTGGCATGCATGTGGGGCCACTTAGATGAGTCCCCAGCTTAGTAAGCACCCAATAGGAAAGGTGGAGGTCTAAGAAAACCCATCTAGAAAGGTAAACTTAAGCTAGAAGCAAAATAGCACATGGAAGCCATTTTACATGTTTTTTTGGCAGCTTGTTTACCTTTCTTAATGGCAGGTTATGTGGCATTTCTTTGCATGGGGGTAACCTTGAGGTGTCTACAAACCCTTCCTATTACAAAAACAACTTAATTCATCATTTAGATGCCTAAACTGCAAGTTTAATCAAACCGCATAGATTAGGAGCTAAACCAGGTAGGTTTCTATTTTGGGCTGTTTTTGGATGCTAGGGCTGGTTTTTGATGGGCTTTCTTCACATTCTTTGCTACTAGGCTTCCGAGGGTTTAATACCATGTAAAACATTTTGACTTAAACCTTTTGAAAGCTTAGGTAATTTATGGCACAAAATTGGGTATAACTGTGGGGTTAAAAATCGTAAGGGCTGTGTTGCGCTTCGAAATTTTGGACAGAATTACTTAACTTAAAAATGATTTAATTGCATAATTCAGTTTTTTAGAGTGTTAATAAACTCTATGAGTAAAGAAATCAAAGTTAAATTAAGTTTAAGGTGACAAATCAACTTGAAACTAAAATAGGTTTAAAAATGACCTAAACTGGAACTGTTTAGTTTAGGGCTTGGATTTTCCATGCTAAATTTGACTTGACTTGACTCTTTTGGCATGGTTTGAAAGTTTAACATCCTAACAAAAAAGAAAAGGCTCTAAACCTCTTAGAGGTTTAGGAAATTAAATGCAAAAAATTAGCTTGTGCATAGGTTTAAAAAAATAATTAGGGCTAATTGAGGATTTCATAGGCTGATTCCATCATCCTCTCTTTGTTAGAAAAAAATTGTCCCCAAATTTACACCATATGATCTGGCTGAAATAAGATTATCCGTTCAAATAAGTCTCTCTTGATCTTAGAGACTCTTTCCGTTCATTCCCCTTACTGATTTGAATCTGGTTTGGAGGGGACCCTTTAGATCGACTTATCTTGAACCGGTTCCTTAAAGGCTCTAATTTCAAGATGAGATACCTTAGGTAGCAGTTCACTAGAAGTGAGGAAAAGGCTTAATTTGCAACACACACAACCCCTAGGGTTAGAAGTATTAACGATTTATTAATTCTTACTTAAATTCTGGGGCAAAATGGATAGAGTTTCACCTAAAAACTGACCATTTTCTAGGCTTAAAGCCTTACATTAAATCCCTGCAATTGAATAGAAGTATAAAAGGACACTGAAATGAGCTCAATAGCTATACGCTGTAGTTCGTAACTCTACGAGCCACTCGCTCGGAGTACACCAAATAATATAGTTCATTAATAACGAAGGAAATAAAATATACAACTCAATGGATCACACATCCGGAGAACTGGGGATTTACACCCCAAAATATAAGTAACTTTAGCTAAAAAGACAACTGGCTAATCAGATGGATGGCTCACATGGCCATATAGAGCGACTTTTAAACAATATGCATCACATGAACTAGATTGTTTACGTATATTTACAACTCTAAGGATACATCATATTACATCATTTAAATCTTAAGTCTACTTCTATATGTGCATACATGACACCTTTTAAAGCAAAGGGATATTCCAACTTGTCATATGTAAATCGACTTCTATCTGTCACATCAAAAATCTGGGAAAAGGGGGAATAGAGATAGGATGACCTACCACACGCTCAGTGAGTATTTCTCAACTCTTTAAAATCAAAATCATTTGTAGGCAATGATAATAATAAGTAGCAGTCACACGACATTTGTATATTACTATCATATTAGGCAATTATTGTCCCCAAAGAAGAATCATCACCCATAAACTTCACGCTAGCCACTCAAGCTTATTTTAGGTCCTTAATAACCAAACTTCCTTAATAAACAAGCATTTAGGCACATAAACAAGTAAGTAACGAGGATAAAGTAAAATGCTATCAAATATGCATTTTGAAAACACAGTGACTCATGATATATTCAAAGAAGAGTTTATAAATCACAATAGCCTCTTCAAGGCTCATATTCTTTCTAAAAGTTCCTGAAATACCCACATTGGTAATAATTCAAATCATTTTTCTTATTTATTAGGAAAATATCATCTTTTTTTACGCTTAAGATCTCATAATGTGCTAATTGGGGGAGATCGTTAGTCGCCCTATGTGAGACCTCACTCATGCATCAATTATTTGCGGGGTATAACATATTTTGGACCATTACTCTCGTCAAAGTCTTCTAGGGATCCCACCTCTGGGTCTATCTCCCTAGGCATTAGGGTTCCGCAAACCGGGTCTACTCCGTAATCATATGGCCACTCAAGCAGTAATCTTAGCCATTAAAATCATATAAACCCTCATAGGTTATCACAAGAAGTCACTGTCACACAGTAAGTTTCACCTTCAAGTGAATCATGAACCATTTCCCTTTAATTGTTGCTTACTTTACTAAAATCATGCTTGTCTAGCAAAATAGCTAACCCTACTAGTGGTTTATGGTTCTTCCCATTTTCAACCGAAAAAGCTTCTTAAAATTATAATGAGTTTACTAATTCACAATTCGAAACTCAAAGTAATTGGCTAGTAAATAATTCAAATCAAGTTTCGTAATTAATAACTTCAGTTGCCCATTTTCGGTTCATTTAAATCCTTTTTAAACTTAAAGAAGAGGACATAATCAAACCAAAGCCTTAAAATATTTTCGAACATACTACTAGTTTTTTTTTAATTTCCTAAACTATCGACTATTCAGTTGGGTCATTTACTGAGTAGTTCGACGATTTAGGACCTTTTTACACTTCGAACATCTTAACAAACTAATAGGCAACTGGTAAATGTTCAAAACAATCGCAATTATGCAAAACAAGCCTTTAACGGCGTTTTTAAAAGATGTCTAAGCTCAAACATCAATGACATAGCATCACTTAACAACATCAAGAGGGAAGAGGTTCACAAGTAGCACATTCATAACACTTCGTAGGAACAGTTTTAGTAGAATTAATCTAACACTCCATATACCACGCAATCTACATGATTGCAGTCAATATCAAACCCAGGCTCCCTCCTACCACAACACCAACCACAAGAACCTCGAGTCACTCAATAGTTCCACTTTAAACTATCCAACTACCAACTCTGGTTATTAGTACAATAATACAATGGTTTAGTTCACAAACCAACATCCAGAGGGATAGCATTCTCATGTAATTACCACAAGCAACATATAACATATCCATAGTGATTTGGCAATAACATTTAAACAAAATTCAGCTTGCTATAATATTACCTCAAACGTCCAGTTAGCATCCCATGGACATAACATTCATATGCAACCTTCAAAACAAAATTGAGGCATACTAAACTCATGCAACAGCAGCGTTATGGCAATATTCTGCTTACTTTACAGATCTTTAAACTGACTGATTGTTACAACCACGCATCAACTCGACATGCAAGAATTCCAAAATCCGCATAATCACTATAATTACTCAATTTTGGTTCTAAATTCTCCAAATAATGACTACAAACTCAGATTTCAACATGCATGAACTAATTCTAACGTGCATTACTAAAATTAGTAAAATTCATTGAAATTACTAATAATTTAGGAGGGTAGAAACCCCACATCGATTCTAAGCTAGAGGTTCAATTCCAAGGTTGCTGGGTTCACTTTGAGTGCTGGAAAACTCCAATTCCTTGACCCTTGCTCATTCACGCACGAATAGACCCAAACCGTGCCTAATCCACTCAATTAGGGCTCCCAAATCTGACCGAAAATTCAGTCGTTAACTTGAGGTTGTGATGGATGCTTGAAGCGGCGAATTTTCTCCCAATTTATAGAGAATTTAAAGCAATTAGAAATAAGATTGCATGGCTAAGCTCTAACAAGTGTTTGAGGCTTTTATTCAACGCCTAAACCCACAAAAAACGTGGCGATTTCGTTCAAATTTTTGCCCAGAATTTGCAGTAAAGGTTTATTTAATGTAAGGGAGGTGAAATCTGAGGAATTCGATGTTGGGTGAGGTGAAATTGAGAGCTTTTTTTTTTTGAGCTTTAATTGTGTGTGTATGGAGGATAGAGCATGAGGAAAAAGAAGAAGAAGAAGAGAGAGAGAGAGAGAGAGAGAGAGAGAGAGAGAGAGAGAGGTGAGCTCAGAGGGGTTGCGTGGAGAGGAGAGAGAAGAAGTCAGCCTTTAAGTCCTGGCATTGTTTTGACAAAAATGCCCCTCATCCTTTTTTTTTGGTTTCAATCTTACTCGGTAATAAACACTGCTAGTTTGATTTTGTAACCTGTATTCCAAATCTGAGTTGATAACACAATCCTTCGTTGATTATTCGTTCCCAAAAATATCGAGCTTCGATTTTAATCACTAACGAAGCCAATTCTAAGGTTGACAATATAATCGTATTCGAGTACCTACTCGATTTAGTACCTGCTAGTAATCCTTATTAACGCTTATTAAAATCTTGAAAAATTTTCAAACTAATAATAATAATATTAACAGCGACAATAGTGTTCTTTTTTACTAAAATTATCGTTCATGCAGGCACATCATTAAATATTTAACTCATATCGTTTCTAAAATATGATTTTACAATGTAAAAAAGACAAGATAGTCAGCTTAATGTAAAAATAAGAACGCGGGTATTACATCCTCCCCCCTAAAAGAATTTCGTCCTCGAAATTCCAAGCTAAGTTCAGTCTACATAAATCGCACTAAAATCCGAATTCTTGTTTTACAATTAATTGAAACCGAAAAAGAGGCTTATGGTATCCAATCTCCTCCTCGTCAATCCTTTTTAAGTGGCTACTTACTCTATTTAGGCGCGGAGGGAAATCACATAAAAGAGGGGCAAATGAGTTTGCGTGGAAAATCATATCAAGCTTATTTAAAAACAAACATCAACCCTCAATTATGTAAACACTATTCATATGGTGAACAACTCCTCTATGTATGTGCATTGTTAAGAATCAATATCTAAGGGTATGACAATTGGGTCATGACATCTCAAGGTCATATATAGGTAGTTTCTTTCTAAAGCATGAATTCAAATCACCGTTAAGATCAAAATGATTAACTTGGAGACTCCTATAACACATTATAGTAGTAAGGGCATGACATAAGTAGCATGTAGCATCACTTTGGTACAATGACATCGCATAGAATCAACATTTCGACATTCTTAAGCCTAGGAATCATAAGCAGGATGAAGTCTCTAACATGTATATAGCAAGCAGTTTACAAGGGGAAAACATATGCAACTGTCATTCCTATGCTTGTACATCAACCCCAGCTAACTTTTAGGCATTTCATTCATGGCAACTTATACAGGACATGTCAAGGTCATACGAAGGCAGTTTATTTAGCCAGGTTCAATCAAGCGTATGAAAATATCAAATCACTTTAAGGTTAAATCAATTGACTAGGAAGCTACCACATCACATTAAAATAGCAGGGATATCATATTACGTCACATTGACAATGATGGACTTGAAGTAGCACTCAAGATCACATTGATATCATGTAGAGTTAACAACAGAGCACACAAAGGATTAAGAATCATAAGTAACATGAACCAGCATTACATGTTGATAGGAGCAATTTGAAAAGAAAATGCTATGGCAAGGACATAAGTCGATGGATGGTAAAAGTCTAGCATAGGTCTAAACATAAGTCATTCAAGGGAGGTAGATATATGGTTTCTTGGTTATGCTAAATTTAATGTCAAGTTCATGCATCAAGTATCGCACTTATGCTCTAGCTGTCATAATGTTCTACCATCAAGTCTTGTTCGGAACTGATTATTTTTAAATCATGGAAATATGCAACATGATGTCAGGATCATAGGCTTAAATTTAGGCCTCTTAATATAATAGGACAAAAATATTAACAAATATAGCACCCAATGAAGGTACAATTCTAAGAGTTTTTCACAAAAAGTACCATGTAATACGTGAAACTCATCGCATAGGGTATAATACAAGGTAACTTAATCACGTCACGTCGTTAGACCTATATGATCTATGCCATTCATTGTCTAACATAACTTCTCTGACGAGTGTGGAGTCGAGAATTTCAACTATAAGCATGGTACACTAGGATGACATCCGATCAAGCATAAGATATAAGGGCAAGAATATGTGAATGCAAGTTCCTATGGTCGCCTCATCATGCTTTGAATACGTGTGTATGTAGTTACTCCAGTATAACAGGAGATCATACAATTTACGAAATGCAAATAACGACTCGTAGGTCATACCATGGCACAAATTACATAAATTAAAGCATTTGGTTAATTCAGTCTGATGTCAAACCAAACTCAAATCAAGCAAACGCCAAGATGTGCATTTACTAGACAATTTATCCACAAGACACCTGCATGACCGTGCATAAGAAATCTAAGTAACTATATAGGCTTCCATGACCTTTACATTTTACATAATGTTATGCTTATGCTTAAAAACACATAAGTTTGCAATAGTGTCCCACAAAAGGGCATCTAGACCAGCATACATACGTGCAACGCTCATTTAAAATCTAGGATCAAGGGCATGCTTTGAGGTTTGTCCAAGTTGTTAGGATCTAGCCATCGATAAGCTAACAATGGCGTTAATGGTCTTATGGATATACGTTGAGGTTTTGCAGCACATTTGTCTCATAAGGTAATTTTTCTTCCTCATGCTCTGCCCTCTATAGACGTGTCATTAAAGTTCCAAAAAAAGCTCTTGATTTTGCCTCACCTAGCACCGAATTCCTCATATTTCACCTCCCTTACATCAAAAAACCTTTGCTATAAATTCTGGACAGAAATTTAAATGAAATCACCGCGTTTTTTATGGGTTTGGGCTCTGGATCAGAGCCCCAAACACTTGTTAAAGCTTGGCCATGCAATCTTCTTTCTAATTGCTTCAAATCCTCTATAAATTGGGAGTAAATTCGACTCTTCAAGCATCCATCACAACCTCAAGTTGGTGAATGAATTTTCGGTTAGATTTGGGGGTCTGAATTGCATGGGTTAGGCACGGTTTGGGTTTGTTCATGCGTTAGCGAGCAAGGATTAAGGAATTAAGGCTTTTCCAGCACTCAAAGTCAAGCCAGCAACCTTGAAATCAAACCTCTAGCTTGGAATTGAGGTGGGGTTTCTCTCGTCCTAAATTATTAGTAATTTCAATGAATTTTACTGATTTTAGTTAATGCATGTTAGAATTTGAGGTAACAGTCAGTGTTTGGAGAATTTAGAACCGAAATTGAGTAATTATGGTGATTATGCTGATTTCGGGATTCGTGCATGTTGAGTTGATGCGTGGTTGTAACAACTAGTTAGTTTGAAGACTTATAGACTAAGTAGAATATTGCCATAACACTACTGTTGCATCAGTTTAATATGCCTAAATTCTGTTTTGAAGGTTGCATGTGAATGTTATGCCTATAGGATGTTAACTGGACGTTTGAGGTAATATTATAGCAAACTGAATTTTATTTAAATGTTACTGCTAGATCAGTGTGGGTATGCTTATATGTTGTTTGTGGTAATTACATGAGAATGTTATGCCTTTCGATATTGGTTTGTGAACTAAACGATTCAATTATTGTACTAATGAACCGAGTCGATAGTTGGATGGTTTGAGGTGGAACTATTGAGTGATTCGAGGTTCATGTGGTCGGTGTTGTGTGAGGAGGGAGCTTGGGTTTGATATTGACTGCAATCATGTGAATTGCGAGGTATATAAAATGTGGGATTGATTCTGCTAAAACTGTTCCCACGAAGTGTTATGAATGTCCTACTTGTGAACCCCTGCCCTCTTCAAATTGCTAAATGGTGCTATGTGATTGATTTGTGAACTTGAAATATTCTAAAGGGTCGTTAAAAAGCTTACTTCCACAATTTCGAATGTTCCTAAATATTCACCAGTTGCCTGTTAGTTTGTTAAGACGTTAGTAGCTTAAAACGATCCTAAACCATTAAAATACTCAGTGAATGACCCAACTGAATAGTCGATAGGTCTAGGAAGTTAAGAAGCAATCAAGTAATGAGCTTGAAAATGTTTGAAGACTTTAGTTTGTTTATGCCTCCTTCTTTGTGTTTAAAATGATTTAAACGAACTGAAAAAGGACAACTGAAGGTGTTAATTACGAAACTTAGTTCTCGTTATATGCTAGCCAATTACTTTAAGTTTTGATGTGCAAGTTAGTAGACTTATTATGATTTAAGAAGCTTTTTATGTTGAAAATGAAAGAACCATAAACCATTAGTCGGGTTATGGGCTATTTTGCTAGACAAGCATGTTTTTAATAACGTAAGCAACTATTAAAGAGAAATAATTTGTGATTCACTTAAGGTGAAACTTACTATGTGTGATAGTAACTTCTTTTTATAATCTATGAGGGTTTAATATGATTTTAATAGTTAAGATAGTGCTAGGTAATTGGCCAGGCCTAGAGAGTTAGACCCAGAAGTGGGAACCCTAGAAGACCCTGATGAAGGTAATGTGATAAAACCTTTAGTGTGGGAACTGGACGCAGGGTAAGGCGTGAGCTGTTTCCCCAAAAGATAAGGTTCAATGATATTTGATGTGCGATAAAATATTCAGGGGGGACTGGATGCAGGATAAGGTGTGAGTTGCTGCCCCCACAGAGTACAATATCGAAGTTAGAGTTACTCTGCTGAGACGGATTCTGGCCAAATGTTATGACACGTATACCCCGGGGATAACGTGATGTGTGAGTGATGACCTCACATAGGACAAGTGATGATATGCCCTAAATTAGCACATTATGAGATCTTATGCCTATTAAGAGAAGATATCTTCCTGATAAATGAGAAAAATGATTGAAATTATTACCAATGTGGGTATTTGAGGAACTTTTGCAAAGAATATGAGCCTTAAAGAGGCTAATATAATTTATAAACTATTCTTTGAATATATCTTGGATCACTACGCTTTCTAAACGCGTGTTTAAATGTGTTTTACATTATCCTTGTGGTTTGCTTGCTTACATGCCTAAATGCTTGATTAGTAAGGGAGTTTGGTCATTTAAGGGCCTAGAACGAGCTTGAGTGGCTAGAATGAACTTTAGGGGTGAAGACTTTTCCTTGGGGTTAACAGCTGTGTAATATGATAGTAATATATAAATGTTGTGTGACCACTATCTATTATTGTTGGCTGCAAATGGTTTTGGTTTTAAGGAGTTAGGAAATACTCACTGAGCGTGTCGTTACTTATCCCATTATTATTTCCCTTTTTTTCAGGTTTTCATTGTGATAGGTAGATTTCGCCTGAAAACTGACCATTTCTCTGGCTCAAAGCCTTGCATTAAATCCCCGCAACGAATAGAAATGTAAAAGGACACTAAAATAAGCTCAACCACTCTTCACAACTCCACGAGCCACGCGCTCGGAGTATACCAAACAATAAAGCTCAATCTTTAGTAAAAGATACAACTCGATGGATCACACATCCAAAGTATTGGGGTTTACATCCCAAAATATAACTAACTTTAGCTAAAAGATAACTGGCTAATCAGATGGTTGGCTTACATGGCCATACAGAGTGGCTTATAGACAATATGCATTACATCGCTTCCGTTACTGGCTTACATGCATTCAAGAACTTAAATTATATCACAATATGTCACTAAGCTCACAATTTAGTTATAAAAGCATATAAGTCTACTTCTAGGCAGCAAGATGGGCTCCACCTTAGCTTACGTGGACCGACTTCTGCCTGTCACTTTAGGAACTCGGGGAAAAAGGGGAAAACATAGGGGGATGAGCTACCACACACTCAATGAATAACTCCCAACCCCTAAAAAACAAAACAGTTGCACGTCATACTTTAGGTAGCACTTAGGCACGCAATCTAATGCATATAATATCATATAATAAGCATATAAGGTCTTCCACATCTGTTGTCACCTCAATAACTTTTCTAGTACGATGGTAATCCTGTACTCCTTCTAATTCTCGCCCAAGGTACTAACTTGCTTGAACTAAGTCTCTTATAGCTTATTAGAAGTAATTTCATGTTATATCAACGTAAGACCACACAATGTAAGCATCACATCACATAATACGCATGCAGGATTCATTGATAAGCTGTTTAATGCAACAATTCAAGTGTTGTATGCAACAGAACACTTAGTTGGCATATAAACACCTAACGTTAAGGAGTTTTAACAAAATGACCAAGTGAGACTTCGTTTTGTAAGAGAGTGTGGTTAATGCATGTCTTTTTAGCCAATGGGAGTTCTTATTAAAATCGTTGTTCTGCACTTGGTAGATAGTTGAAAACTTAATAAAATGCTTTTCAAGAAAACATGCACCTTTCCAAAGCTTTACACCATTGTCACCCTCGAATGAGGTATTCACATTACATATCATGCAAGAAATTATTTCCATAGGCATCGAAATCTCATAACTATGCTAGGTACGGGTGAGGCTGTTATTCACGTTACATCGTACCAGTGAGATTGTCACTCACATTTCATATCATTCCTGTCAGGATCTTCCAGGGTTTCCACTTCTTGGTCTACTCCCTGGGCAACAGATCACCCTCGTCATGGTCTTCTAGGGTTCCCACCTCTGGGTCTATCTCCCTAGGTATTAGCGTTCTCAAGAACCGAGCATTCTCCCTAATCATCATCACACACACACATATATATATATGTATGTGTGTGTGTATATATATATATATATATATATATATACATAGCACATATAAATACATACATATATATATATATATATATATATATATATATATATATATATATATATATATATATATATATATATATATATATATATATATATATATAGTACCATTTTCCTAACCTAAAATGCTTTAGATGCATTTGACCTCTAAATGCGTCTATCTTAAAACTTTCATTGTATCATAAACAATGACGTTCTTATTCTTATGAAGCTCACAGCCTTAATGATTTCACATTGACTCAGAAAGCATAAAACCACTCGTTTGGTAAAATATGCTTAAAACGAGTTAATCTTTGCATATTCAGTCACTCTTCGTGACAGGTAATATGGAAATTCATTTTTAAACATTAACAGTTGTATTCTCACATAAATATCTTGATTTCTTTACATTTCAGATGCAATAGACATTTC
The DNA here is from genome assembly GCA_029747015.1 of Carnegiea gigantea. Taxonomy (NCBI): domain Eukaryota; kingdom Viridiplantae; phylum Streptophyta; class Magnoliopsida; order Caryophyllales; family Cactaceae; genus Carnegiea; species Carnegiea gigantea. The sequence continues at coordinate 684,701 of JAKOGI010000304.1, read as the reverse complement.
ACAACACAAAGCCTCATGCATTCGTGAGAAGAATCAATTAGGTTATGAAAAGGTCTTACAGCATTTAATCACAATGCACCTTTATTAAATGAATGGTCTAATGCTTACAATTAACCACATTTCAAAATGCTAGGAATATCAAGTAAACCACCTACACACTTATGAACACATGCCTTTCATTTCAATAATTTACTCACATGAATAAAGTTATGCTCGTTTAGCCAAGATAATTTCATAACCGTTCCATCAATTCCTGGTCCTTCGCTTTTATATTTAAAGCTTAACTAGGTCTACCAATTAAGCACTTTAGTCGCCTTTAAAGTTCATTCCAAGGTTAGGATTAAGCACTTTAGTCGCCTTTAAATTCATTCCGTCCTTTAGTAATTAAGCACTTTAGTCGCCTTTAAAATTCATTCCATCCTTTAGTAATTAAGGCAAGTAAACTAAGAGCCAGTCAAAAACATCTAAAAAGACGTAAATAATCCTTTAAAATGAACCTTTCACTGTTTCTCAAATTCGTAAATCATTGGCATAATACGGTTACATTCACTTAAAGAGGCAAAGGCTAGTAAAACCAGGACTCGATCAAGCCACATGCTACAACCAAATTCAGCCAATCAACAAGTAATACACGGCATCAAAACACGAATCCACACTTCGTAAATCTAATGACACAACCTGAACTCCGCATCGATCACAACAATCCTCAAAAGCATTTCAGTTCCACCCAAATGATTCACCAACCACTTTCAATTTCTCAACTCGTTATAGTTTCAACCTAACTACCAAACCAGGTATCACAAATATTTCAAAAACATTTGAAAATTAGTAATAGGTTTAGCGATTAGGAACCACCCACCTGGACTCCAAGCCTAGGGACCCGACTTAGAGTTTGGTTCGGTTGGCACGCACGGGGTTGTTCATTCCCTCATTCCCGACGTCTTACCCACTGCTTCACCACCTGACCGGCACCTATAAGTAGCCACCAAACCGCTGGACAGAAGGCTAACCCTTGCGAACCCTAGCCATTCGAAGCCTTCTTCTCTCTCACTACTTGCGCACAAGCCGGCTACCCAATCGCTACTGCTAGCTCCGGCCACCTTGGCCACCAGAATCATGTCCTAGTCACCGGAATCGCACCCTAGTCATTGAAATCACACACAATTCACGGTGCTTTGAGTTCCCTCTCACTCACCCTCAATCTATCTCTTCGTTCTCTGGTTCAAGCATCGCGAGGCTCTGTGCAACCGGGCGGTCGCCAATGTTGCACCGCCATTGTCCGCCCCTTCTCTCTCTTTGTCGGTGTAACGCCCCTAACCCGAGGAGGGGTCACACTGCCAAGACTCCCTACGGGAGGTCCTTAAGGCTATTGAAGATAGAGGTTCTGGATTAGCATTTAGATAGTCATTCTAGAATGAAACTGTAAGAGTTTCCCTTATTTATGTGATGTTTTATGGTTTTAGCGCAGCTAAGAGTACCTGTAAACTAGTAGAAGGTGTGACATGTAAAAAACAACTAGAATCATCACCTTAGGCTACCCGCCCGGGCTCACTAAAGGTCAAACCAACTAACTAGGTTATAACAATACATATACAGGTACAGAGCCAACTACATGTTTACATATACAACAATGAGCTTAAATAATTACAACATAATAAGCACTGAGCACTTCACGAGGCTGGCAAAAGACTTCCGATGATTCGACAACAAGTAACTCAGAGAACATACTTTATATCTGCTCAAAATGGACCTGGAAAAAGGGAGTAAGTAAAGGGATGAGCAACCACATGCTCAGTGAGAATTTCTCGACCCATTAAATAAAACCATCTGCAGACAATAGTATTAATAATAGTCACAAATCACATCTTTATATTTTACTATCTTATTAAGCAGGTATACTTCCCAAGGAGGGTTTTTCACCCCTAAACCACATACCAGCCACTCCATTCATTCTAGGACCTTACATTGTCTAATGCTTCCTTACTAATCAACCTTTTAGGCACGTAAGCAAGCGAACCACAATGGTAAGTGAGTAAGCATAAAGACATTTAAAGCATTTGCAATTATAAAACAAGCTTTTTAACGAACCCCCCCTCTTTAAAGACGTCTAAAATTCAAGAATTATCATATAGTGTCACGTAGCACATCGAGGAGAAAGGGTTTGCAAATAGCACATTCATACACTTCATTGCACACCTTGGCAGAATCTACGTAATGAGTCACACATGGCCTCGCAATCCATATGATTACGGCAATTCACAACCCAGACTCCTTCCTCACATAACACCGACCACTAGGACCACAAATTTCTCAATAGTTCCACCTCAAGCCATCCAACTGCCAACTCGGTTCATCACTGTCATCCCGAATCAATAATTCACAAAACCCTCATATATAAGCGTAGCATTCTTAATGGTAGCCTTAAACAAAATTTAAGCATAACTGTACTGATTTAGCAATAACATTTGAACACAAATCAGCATGCTTCACCAACACCTTAATTTGCTCGATAAGCATCCTTAAGCTTCAAGCACAAGTCAGACTAATAAACTGATGAAATAACAGCGCTATGACAACATTCTCTTTATTAAGCATTTCTCCCAATTGTCCGGTAATTAAAATCTAGCATCAATTCGACATGTAAATAATGCAAAATCAGTACCATATTTGTAATTTCTCAATCTCAATTCTAAGTTCACCCAAACTGATTTCTAAACTCAAAATCAAAATGCACTAACTAATTTAGTTAAATTCGTTAAAAATAATAGCAATTTAGGATTAAAGAAATCCCTACCTTGATTCCAAGCTAGATGTTTGTTCGAAGGCTGTTGGGCTTGGCTTCAGGTGCTCCAACAACTCCGAATTCCTAACCTTGCTCACCGGTGCGCGAACAGATCCAATCCATGCCCAAACCTTATGCAATATGAACCCTAATTTCACCCAAACTTTTCTCACTAACTTGAACTTGAGATGGATGCTTGAAGTTATGAATTTATCCCCAATTTATAGAGGTTTTGAAGCATCTAACAACTAGATTGCATGGCTGAGCTTTTACAAGTGTTGGGGCCTCGAATCGTTGCCCTGGACTCACAAAAAACATGGTGGTTTTGCTCTGATTTCAGCCCAGATTTCACACCAAATGGTTGCTAGCTTGTGAGGAAGGTTGAATGTGTAGAATTTTACAGCTGTGTGTGGTCAAAATCTGTTGCAAAATGGGGCTTGGGCACCATGTGCATGGCAGTGGAGGAGAGGGGGAAGAAGATGCAGAGAGAAGAGAGAGGCGGGGCCTGTAGGGGAGGGTGGCTGCAAAGGAGAAGAAGAAAAAGGCCACGCGTGATTTTAGTAAAATACCCTCCTTTCTTCCTTTTTGTTCCAAGTTGGTCAGTCGTTGGCACCGTTAGGCTAATTCGTATCTCGAACTCTAAACTCAAATCGATAGCATGGTCATCCATCGATTGTTCGTTCCCAAGTATGACAAGGTTCGATTTAATAAACATCAAACTACTTCTAAGGTTGACAACCAAATCATACTCGAGGTCCTAATCAATTTTGTACTCCTTAATAACCCTTATAAACGCTTACTAAAAATTGCCGAAAGATTTTCAAAACTAGCAATAATAATAACAATGACAATAACATTCTTTTTAATGAAATTAACACTCACATTGGCATATAGAAAATAATTTAACTAAGATTGTTAATAAAATACGATTTTCACAACGTAAAAAGAGCGTTATAAGTACCCTAACGAAAGTAAAAAAAAAAAAACGTGGGTATTACACTCTCCCCCTTAAAAAGAATTTCGTCCTCGAAATTGCTTACTTTGGAGGAAATATCATGGGGTGTGTCTTCCGCACTTCTTTTTCCGGCTCCTAGGCTCGCTTTGTCTTCCTTGTGGCCCTTCCAAGGCATCTTAACACAAGGAATGCTCCTGTTTCTAAGTCTTTTTCCCCATTCTTCCCAGTATCGGTATCAGTTCACTTACATATGTAGGGTTCTCCTTAATCTGCAAGGGCTCATGCTTGATGACATGATCGGAGTCTGAAATCTACTTTCGAAGATTGGATGCATGGATCACATCATGTATGCCTTGCAGTGATGGCGATAGGGCTAATTGATATGCGGCCGGGCCTATTCTTTTGTAAAATCTCAAAAGGTCTGATGAGCCTTGGCTCAGTTCCCCTTTTTAGCCAAATTTCATGCTTCCTTGGAGTGGGGGGACCTTCGGGAATACATGATCCACATTATTAAACTCTAAGGGCCTTATCCCAACATCTACGTAGCTCTTCTGCCTACTCTGCAGTTTATAACCTTTTATGCACTGTTTTGATTAACTCAATTGTTTGGTAAACCGATTTGACATTAGAGGGTTCTCTTTCTCCTTTAAGGGTAGTGAAGATGATTAGCTCCTTTTTATAACTTATAGTCACTTTATGCTTAATTAACCCATTCATCCCCAAATTGTTATCTTATCCATCTATTTCTAATTGTGTCAATCTAGTTGGGAAGCTTTCCTCTCCCCGTTGACAACATAGTCTTTAAAGATAAGATCGACATGATGAATAGTTCCTAAAAGGATAGACATAAGGAGTTAGGTATCCATCTCATCAGGCTTACTAGCTGGTTTCTTTGCAAATCCAGAGTTCACAAATGACTGAGTAGCGCTAAAATCAACTAAATTGCAAGCATAAAATGGTTAATAGAAAGAGTACCTGGTACTATCTTAGTGGGATCTCCTTCTAATCAGAATCCTCGATCTCCTGCTTGATGTTTCTTATTGTTTCTATTATCTCTAGAGGAAACACTAGCTGGTGGGCGTCCTTGTTGTGTCGATGGGTTATTCCATGTGGCCTTTGGGCAGTTGGTGACTTCGTGACCCATTTCACCACATCCAAAGCATTGGCCTGTGATGCCTCTACATGGGCCTAAGTGTTGGCAGCCTACACCAGTCACATGACTTCCTTCGTTGCCACTGTGCGGGGTGTTTTCATTTATTCTGCCTCATACCAGGTTTAACTCTTTTGAAATTTTCGTTTCCTTGGAAACTGGTTCCTCCGGGGTCGAGCTTTCTCTTTGCTTGGCTCCTTTCCCTATTTTCAATCTCGGCCTCGTTAATGATATGGGCAACTTTCACAGCCCTCTAGTACATTTCCTGAAAATTAGTGTACGCTTGCTCTGCTGCACCTCCCATCTTTGCCCTCATTTGAAGTGGTCCATCCTCATTTCTTCAGTGGCCACTTGATTTGGTGCAAAACGGCTCAACGCATTGAACTTTGCCACATATTCTATTACACTCTCATCCCCTTGCTTTAGGCATAGGAACTCTCGTTCCTTTGTCCTTCTCAGATTCCTTGAATGCTACTAGGCATCCATTAGGGCCTTTAATTGATCCCAAGTTATGGCTGGTTCATTGTCCTAGGTTTCACTGTTCCCCACCAAAATTCAGCTTCCCTTTCAGACTGATAGGTGGCCAGATGCACCTTGAACCGCTCAGGGCATTCCATTATCTCAAACAGGTTCTCCATTCTCCTAAGCCATTCCTCATATACCATAGGATCAGTCTCACCTCCAAACTTGGGGGTTGAAGTTTGTTAAACTGACATATCATTTCCATGGTAGTAGGATCTAGATTTTGTTCGCATCGTGGATGCATCTGTCCCACATTCACACAAAGATTTACTTAGTCTTTCCTTCAAGTGGGTGTTAATATCACAACCAATCTAGGTCTTAAGAAGGTAGGATTCCTTGGTTAATGAAATTACTTGCAAGTAAGTGTAAGGTGTTATGTATAGTCACAAGTTAAGTCACAGCTATACCTGTGCAAGGTTGTACCTGTATACCACATCATTACTTTAAGGAACTGCACGTGTATGCTTGAACGAACTAGTGAGCGTATAACACCTGAAACGTACCCACTCACATTTATTTCGTTCTAAACATTGATAGGATGACATAAGAGGAACTTGACAATCCCATCACCCTAGTGCTTCATTCTAAGGAAAACAAACTAAAAGGCTTACATTCAACGTATTGGCATATAGCATAACATTCGTGAACCTGGTTGACGCTACCCTACTCTACTCTTCATCTGAAGTGTCATTCCTGAAAAAGTTATCAGCCGTGGATTCACCTGTACTCTAAGATTGGTCATGGTTAGGGGCTAATAGCTCTTGCAATGCCATAGTGGGAGTATACTCATGTTGGGTGTTTCATCTACTAGCTCTTTTATTCTGGGCATGGTAACTTGCCATCCTCGGGGGTAGTACTTTCCATAAGCATCCTAGCACTCTACTTGTGGCCTTCCAGTAAAGAGACGTCTCATTTGGTGATAGTCTAGTTGACTCCTCTCAGCTATAGTGGTGGGGAGGGGTTGGCTCACCGCAGGTTAGATGAGCTCGGTTTGGACAAGCAGGATGGTAGCAGCGTTTCTTTGGCATGTTGTGAATCCCAAGTGGTCTATATAGCACTCCACTTGTAGTAGAAATTCTACTAAATCTTGATTGGAAAAAGGGGCACATTTCTCCCTGCATAGGGTCAAATGTCGTAAGGTGAGGGTTACTTCCCTCCATCTCCCGTTCAAAGGCATCTTCCTCGTAAAACTTGCTACCCAAATGCTTTGGTTGATCTCATGGGGTACTTTTTGGTTGTGCACCTCCATTGCATGCCATAATATGTCCGCATTCCATGCAGCCCACCAGAAAGGTAGATAAACGTAATCGACGATGTGGAAAACTATCCTACACTACCACTATAAGTGTGGGGGAAAACCAGCGGTAGTATAAGATGGTTTTCCACATCGTCGATTACGTTTATCTACCTTTTCGGTGGGCTACATGGAATGCGGTCATATTTTGGCATGCAATGGAGGTGCACAGCCAACAAGTACCCCATGGGATCAACCAAAGCATTTAGGCAGCAAGTTTTATAAGGAAGATGCCTTTGAATGGGAGATGGAGGTAAGTAACCCTCACCTTACGACATTTGACCCTATGCAGGGAGAAATGTGCCCGTTTTTCCTATCGGGGTTTAGTGGAATTCCTACTACGAGTGGAGTGCTATATAGACCACTTGGGATTCACTTCACGCCAAAGAAACGCTGTTGCCGACCAGCTTGTCCAAACTGAGCTCATCCAACCTGCGGTGAGCCAACACCTCCCCATCACTGTGGCTGAGAGGGGTCAACTAGAGTATCATCAAATGAGGCGTCTCTTCGCTGGAAGTCCTCAAGCAAAGTGTTATAAGCGAGTTGCCACGATGTGGGTACATTGAGTGGATGCTTATGGGATGTACTATCCCTGAGGATGGCAAGCTACCATGCTTAGAATGAAAGAGCTAGTAGATAAAACACCCAACTTAGAGTATACTCCTACTACGGTATTACAAGATATATTAGCCCCTAATCATGACCAATCTGAGAGTCCGGGAGAATCCACAGTTGATAACTTTTCTAGGAATGACACTTCAGATGAAGAGTAGAGTAGGGTAGCGTCAACCACGTTCATGAATATTATGTAAAATGTCAATAAGTTGAATGTAAGCCTTTTAGTTTGTTTTCCTTAGAATGAAGCACTAGGGTGATAGGAGTATCAAGTGCCTCTTACGTCATCCTACCAATGTTTGGAATGAAATAAATGTGAGTGGGTACTTTTCAAGTGTTATACACTCACTAGTTTATTCAAGCATATACGTGCAGCTCCTTAAAGAAAAGATGTTGTATGCAAGTACAACCTTACACAGGTTGAGGTGAAACTTGACTTGTGACTATGCATAACACCTTACACCTACTTGCAAGTAATTTCATAAACCAAGGAATCCTAACTTCTTAAGACCTAGGTTGGTTGCAATAATAACGCCCAATTGATGGAAGGACTAAGTAAACCTTTGTGTGAATGTGTGACGAATGCGTGCAGGACACGAACAAAATCCAGATTCTACTGCCATGGAAATGATGTGTCAGCTTAACAAACTTAAATCCCCCAAGTTTGGAGGAGGGACTTATCATATTATATATGAGGAATGGCTTAGGAGAATGGAGAACCTGTTTGAGATAATGAAATGCCTTATGAAGTTGAAGGTGCATCTAGCCACCTATCAGTTCAAAAGGGAAGCTTAATTTTGGTGGGGAATAGTGAAACCCAGGACAAGTGAACCAGCCCTAACTTGGGATCAATTAAAGGCCCTAATGGATGCCAAGTACTATTCGAGGGATATGAGAAGGACTAATGAAGGGGAGTTCCTGTGCCTGAAGTAAAAGGACGAGAGTGTAATAGAATACGCAACAAAGTTCAATGAGTTGAGTCGTTTTGCACCAAATCATGTGGCCATGGAATAAATGAGGATGGATCGCTTCGAACGAGGGCTAAGAGGAGAGGTGAAGCAAATAATAGCAGGGCAAGCTTATGCCAATTTTCAGGAAATGCACCAGGGGGTTGTGAAAGTAGCCCGTATCATTAACGAGACCAAGATTGAAAATAGGGAAAGGAGCCAAGTAAAGAGAAAGCTTAGCCCCGAAGGAACCAGTTTCTAGAGAAACAAAAATTTCAAAAGAGTTAAACCTGGTATGAGGTAGAACAAAGGAAAACACTCGCATAGTGGCAACGAAGGAAGACGTGTGACCGATATGGGCGCCAACACTTAGGCCCATGCAGAAGCGTCACAGGCCAATGCTTTCAATGTGGTGAAATGGGTCACGAAGTCACGAACTGCCCAAAGTCCACATGGAATAACCCAACGACACAACAAAGATGCCCACCAGCTGGTGTTTTCTCATGAGATAATAGAAACAATAAGAAACCTCAAGTAGGAGGTCGAGCATTCTAATTAGAAGGGGATCCCACTAAGGCATACTAGTTACCCTTCCTATTAACCATCTTTATGCTTGCAACTTAGTTGATTTTAGTGCTACTCAATCATTTGTGAACTCTAGATTCGCAAAGAAACTAGCTAGTAAGCCTGACGAGATGGATACCCAACTCCTTATGTGCGTCCTTTTAGGAACTATTCATCGTGCTGATCTTACGTTTAGAGATTGTGTTGTCAATGGGGAGAGGTAAATTGATACAATTAGAAATGCATGGATAGGATAACAATTTGGGGATGAATGGGTTGATTAAGCATAAAGTGACTATAGGTTGCAAAAAGAAGCTAATCACCTTCGCAACCCTTGAACGAGAAAAAGAACCCTAAAAGGTCAAATCGATATACTAAACAATTGAGGTAATCAAAACAGTGCATAAAAGGTTATAGATTGCAAAGTAGGTAAAAGAGCTACGCAGATGTTGGGATAAGGTCCCTAGAGTTTAATAATGGGGATCATGTATTCTCGAAGGTCCCCCCACTCAAAGGAAGCATAAAATTTGGCCAAAAAGCGGAACTGAGCCAAGGCTCATCAGACCTTTCAAGATTTTACAAAAGAATAGGCCCAGTCGTATATCGATTAGCCCTACCGCCATCACGCAAGGCATACATGATGTGATCCATGCATCCAGTCTTCAAAATGGACCCTGATCATGTCATCAAGCACAAGCCCTTGCAGATTATGGAGAACCCTACGTATGTAAGTGAACCGATATGAATACTAGGAAGAATCGGGAAAAGGGCTTAGAAATAGGAGCATTGCTTGTGGTAAGATGCTTTAAAAGGACCACAAGGAGGCCAAAGCGAGCCTGGGAGCAGGAAAAAGAAATGTGGGAGACACACCCTCATGATATTTCCTCTAAAGTAAGCAATTTCAAGGACGAAATTCTTTTAAGGGGGGAGAGTGTAATACCCGCATATTTTTTTTTAAACTTTTTGTTAAGCTACTTATAGTGCTCTTTTTATGTTGTAAAAATCGTATTTTATTAACAATCTGAGTTAAGTTATTTTCTATGTGCCCATGTGAGCGTTAATTTCATTAAAAAGAATGTTATTGCCGTTGCTATTATTATTATTAGTTTTGAAAATCTTTCGACGATTTTTAGTTAGCGCTTTTTAGCGCTTATAAGGGCTATTAAGGAGTACAAAATCAATTAGGAACTCAAATACGATTTGATTGTCAACCTTAGATGTTTATTAAATTGAAGCTTGTCATACTTGGGAACGAACAATTTGTGAAAGACCGTGTTATCGATTTGAGTTTAGAGTTCGGGATACTAATTAGACTGACGGTACCAAAGACTGATCAGCTTGGAACAAAAAAGAAGAAAGGAGGGTATTTTAGTAAAATTGCGCATGGCCTTTGTCTTCTTTTCCCTCGCGGCCCCCCCGCCGACAGCCCCCTTCTCTTCTCTCTGCATCTTCTTCCTGCTCTCCTACTTCGCCATACATACGGCCCCGAAGCCCCATTTTGCAGTAGATTTTGGCCATACACAGTTGCACAATTCTATCCATTCGACCTTCCCGACAAGCTAGCAACTTTTTGGTGTGAAATCTGGGCTGAAATCAGGGCAAAACCACCATGTTTTTGGTGAGTTTGGGGCGGTGATTCGAGGCTCCAACACTTGTAAAAGCTTAGCCATGCAATCTATTTTGTTAGATGCTTCAAAAGCTCTATAAATTGGGGATAAATTCGTAACTTCAAGCATCCATGTCAAGTTCAAGCCAGTCAGTGAAGTTTGGATGAAATTAGGGTTCAAATTGTGTAAGGTTAGGATGTGGATTGGGTATGTCCATGCGCCAGTGAGCAAGGTCGGGAATTCGAAGTTGTTCGAGCCCCTAAAGCTGAGCCCAGCAGCCTTCGAATGAACTTCTAGCTTGGAATCGATGTGGGGATTTCTTTACTCCTAAATTACTATTGTTTTTAACAAATTTAACTAAATTAATTTGTCCATGTTGATTTTGAGTTTAGAAATTAGTTTGGGTGAACTTAGAATCGAGATTGAGAAATTACGAACATGGTACTGATTTTGGGTTATTTGAATGTCGAATTGATGCTGGATTTTAATAACCTGACAGTTTGGAGAAATGCTTAATAAACAAAATGTTGTCATAGCGCTGTTATTTCATTAGTTTATTAGTGTGAATTGTGCTTGAAGCTTAAGGATGCTTATCGGGCAAATTAAGGTATTGGTGAAGCATGCTGATTTCTGTTCAAATGTTATCACTAAATCAGTGCGGTTATGCTTAAATTCTGTTTAAGGCTATCATTAAGAATGCTACGCTTATATATGAGAATTTTGTGAATTATTGATTCGGTTGTGATAGTAATGAATCGAGTTGGTAGTTGGATGGCTTGACGTAGAACTATTGAGAAATTTGAGGTCCTTGTGGTCGATGTTGTGTGAAGAGGGAGCCTGGGCTGTGAATTGCCGCAATCATATGGATTACGAGGCCATGTGTAGCTTATTGGGCAGATTCTGCCAAGTTTTGCAATGAAGTGTATGAATGTGCCATTTGTGAACCCTTCCTTCTCGATGTGCTATGTGATACTATGTGGCTAATTCATGAATTTTAGACATCTGTAAAAAGGGGGGGTCCTAAAAAAGCTTGTTTTATAATTACGAATGCTTTAAATGTTGTCAGTTACCGACCAATTTGTCAAGCTGTTTGTGACCTAAAAAGGATCCTAAATCATCGAACTAATTAGTAAACGGCCCAACTGACTAGTTGATGGGTCTAGGAAGCTAAGAATTAAGCTAGACGTTTGTTCGAAAATGTTTTGAGGCCCTACCTTATTCACACTTCCTTCCTTGTGATTTAGAAAGGATTGAAATGGACTGAAATGGCACTGAAGATGTCAATTACAAGATTTGATTTGAAATAAATGTTAACTAAGTGCTTTAAGTCATCGAATATGTTTCGACTTATGAGTTAGCAGGCTTATTACGATATAAAGAGGTTTCCAAGCTAAAAACGAAACAAACTAAGTATTCTAAGTTCAAATGTGTTTTAAAATGAGAGTTAGCAAATTTATTATGATTTCAAGAGGCTTTCAAAGTGAAAATGAACCATTAGTAGGATTATGGACTATTTTACTAGATAAGCATGATTTTAATAAAGTAAGTACCTATTAAAGAGAAATGATTTGTGATTCACTTCAGGTGAAACTTACTGTTTGAGTCTGTCAATGACCCTTTTTATAACTTATGAAGATTTAATATGATTTTTAAGTAGAAGATAGTGCTAGACGATTGGCCAGGCCTACGGAGTTAGACCCAAAAGTGGGGACCCTAGAAGACCTTGACGAGGGTAAGGCATGGCAAAACCTTGTGAGCGGGCACTAGATGCAAGATATGGCTGTCTGGGTGTGAGCTGTTCCCTTATAAAGGTAATATTGATGACATGCAGTGAGACCTTGAGCTTGGAAATGGGACGCAATAGGGCGTGAGTTGTTTCCCTCAAAGGTAATGGGAACTGGACGCAAGATATGGCTATCTTGGCGTAAGCTGTTCCTTGGATATTTTATGATGTGTGACGCGTGATAAAACCTTAAGGAGGGACTGGACGCAAGAAATGACTATCTTGGCGTGAGCTATTGCCCCACAGAGGACAATATCGAAGTTAGAGTTGCTCTGCTCAGACGTGTTTTGCCCAAAACGTTATGTACATATACCCCGGGGATAACGTGAGTTATGAGTGATGATCTCATTTAAGGTGACGTAGATCTGCCCTAGCTAGCACATTGTTAGATCTTATGCCTGAATGAAAAGGTATTTTTCTAATAAATAAGAAAAGTATTTGGCACTTCGCCATTATAAGTATTTCAGAAAGAAAGAAAGTTTGTAAGGGCCACTAAGAGGCCAGTTCAAGTGAGATTTGGATACCTCATGAGGATCATTAGAGGACCAATATGAAAGAGATTTTTTTTTAAAGAATATAAGCCCCAAGAGGCTAAGTAAAAGTGATTTGATGAGCCTTAATGGGCTAGGTAAAGTGCTTTAGCCTTAAAGAATACGTGTGGTTTAAAAGGGCTAATGTAGTTAAAAATCATTCCTTGATTACAATATGAGTTATTACGTTTTCAAGGTGTATTTCAAAGCATTTTATTTTATCTTTATGCTTGCTCATTACTGTTGTGGTTTGCTTGCGTACTGCCCAAAAGGTTGATTAATAAGGAGGCATTAGACAATGTAAGGTCCTAGAATGAACTGAGTGGCTGGTATGTGGTTTACGCGTGAAAAACCCTCCTTGGGGACTATACCTGCCTAATATGATAGTAAGATATAAAATGTGATTTGTGACTATTATTAGTATTATTGTCTGCAAATGATTTTTGTTTTAAGGAGTCGAAGAATTCTAACTGAGCCTATAGTTGCTCATCCCTTTACTTACTCCCTTTTCCAAGGTCCATTTTGAGCAGGTATAAAGGATGTTCTCGGAGTTACTTGTTGCTGAATCAACGAAAGTCTTTTGCTAGCCTCGTGAAGTGCTTAGTGCTTATTATGTTGTAATTATTTAAGCTCATTGTTGTATGTGTAAACATGTAGTTGGCTCTGTACCTATATATATATTGCCATAACCTTGTCAGTTGGTTTGACCTTTTGTGAGCTCAGGTGGGTGACCTGAGGCAATGAGTCTAGTTGTCTTGTACTGTCATACATTCTTACCAGTTTACAGGCACTCTTAGCTATCCTAAGACCATAAAACGTCGCATAAACAGGGAAAACTCTTGTAATTTCATTCTAAAATGACTATCTAAATGCTAATCCAGACCCTCGATCTTCAATAGCCTTAAGGACCTCCCCTAGGGAGTCCTGGCAGTGTGACCCCTCCTCGGGTACAGGTTGGGGGGCGTTACATTAAGGTGCCAACCACACGCTCAGTGAGAATCCTCGACTCCTTAAAACCAAAATAGTTGCAAGCAATGATTCCAATAATATTTACATATCACGCATTTATATTTTACTATCATATTGGGCAATCCAAGTCCGCAAGGAAGGACCACTACACATAAACTTTATACTAGCCACTCAACTCATTTCTAGCTCCTTAATGACCTAACAAGCATTTAGGCAAATAATCAACTAAGCAACAAGGATTGAGTAAAATGCTTTCAAACTCACTTTTAAAGGCGCAGTGACTCATGATACGTTCCAAGAAAAGTTTATAAATCACGTTAAGGCTTATAATCCTTCTAAAAGCTTCTTAAATACTCATATTGCTAAGGAAGACTTAACAAGAAACTTTCTTTCACAGGATATGCACATTTGAAAGCTAAAATGATACTATGCTTTACTAGAATATAACCATACTTCTTTTAAAATAACATTTAAAGTATACTTGGAATCTCATTCATAAAACATGCAAGGAAGCTTTCTTGAAAACACTCTACTTAGCCTCTTGAGGCTCATATTCTTTAAAAAGAAATTCTTTTGTATTGGTCCTTTAATGAGCTTTCTAAGCTTTTCGAATCTTATTCGAACTGGCCTCTTAATGGCCCTTAAAATCTCTTTTTCCTTAAATACTAAAATTGGTGAAATGTCAACTACTTTTCTTACTTATTAAGACGGTACTCTTAGCATAAGATCTCATGATGTGCTAATTTAGGGGATAACGCCCCTAGAGTGAAATATGTGCGCCAAAAATAGGCATGCGATATGTGAAATATGTGACTCATGTGCTTACATGATATGTGAAATATATGACTGATAAGATCTCATAACCTCACATATTCTTTAAGGTTAAAAATAGCCGTGTGATATGTGAAATATGTGACTTGCATGCTTACATGATCATACCTTACTTGACATTACTTGCACTAATAAGTGCATGATTTACGATATGCGTATTATATATATATATATATATATATATATATATATATATATATATATATATATATATATATATATGCACGCACACACACACACACACACTAGTTTTTCCCCTCACGCTTATAATGGTAGTGTAGGATGGTTTTTCACATCATCGATTATGTTTATCTACCTTTCTGGTGGGCTGCATGGAATGCAGTCATATTTTGGCACGAAATAGAGGTGCATAGCCGAAGAGTTCCCCACGGGATCAACCAAACTATTTGGGTAGCAAGTTTTATAAGGAAGATGCCTTTGAACGGGAGATGAAGGGAAGTAACCCTTACCTTATGATGTTTGACCCTACGTAGGGAGGAATGTGCCCTTTTTCCCCACCTAGGTTTAGTAGAATTCCTACTCCGAGCGGAATGCTATATAGACCCCTTGGGATTCACTTTACACCAAAGAAACACTGCTGTTGTCCAGCTTGTCCAAATCGAGCTCATCTAACCTACGGTGAGCTAATACCTCTCCGCCACTGTGCCTAAGAGGAGTTGACTAGAGTATCACCAAATGAGATGTCTCTTTGCTAAAAGCCTCAAGCAGAGTGCCATAAGTGAGTTGCCACAATGTGGTTATACTGGGTGGATGCTTATGAAACGTACTACCCTCGAGGATAGCAAGCTACCATGTTCAGAATGAAGGAGTTAGTAGATGAAACACCCAACATAGAGTACACTCCCACTGTAGTATCGCAAGAGCTATTAGCCCCTAACCATGACCAATATGATAGTCAAGGTGAATCCATAGCTGATAACTTTTCGGGGAATGACACTTCAGATAAAGAGTGGAGCAGGGTAGCGTCAACCAGGTTCACAAATGTTATGCTATATGCCAATAAGTTGAATGTAATCCTTTTAGTTTGTTTTCCTTAGAATGAAGCACTAGGGTGAAGGGAGTGTCAAGTGCCTCTTACGTCATCCTACCAATGTTCGAAATGAAATAAATGTAACTGGGTACTTTTTAAGTGTTATACGCTCACTAGTTTGGTCAAGCGTATACGTGCAGTTCCTTAAACTAAAGATGTAGCATGCAGCTAAAACCTTGTGCAGGTTGAGCTGAAACTTGACGTGTGACTATACATAACACCTTGCACCTACTTGCAAGTAATTTCATTAACTAAGGAATCCTACGTTCTTAAGACCTAGTTTGGTTATGACATTAACACCCAATTGAAGAAAGGACTAAGTAAACCTTTATGTAAATATGTGACAGATCCCTCTATGACGCGAACAAAATTCAGATCTTACTGCCATGGAAATAATATGTCAGTTTAACAAACGTAAACCCCTCAAGTTTGGAGGTGGGACTGATTCTATGGTATATAAGGAATGGCTTAGGAGAATAGAGAACCTATTGGAGATAATGGGATGTCCTGAGAGGTTCAAGGTGCGTGTGGCCACCTATCAGTTTGAAAGGGAAGTTGAGTTTTGGTGGGAAACAGTGAAACCCAGGACAAGTGAACCAGCCCAAACTTGGGATCAATCGAAGGCCCTAATGGATGCCCAGTAATATTCGAGGGATGTGAGAAGGACTAAAGAATAGGAGTTCCTATGCTTGAGGTAACGGGATGAGAGTGTAATAGAATACGCAGCAAAGTTTAATAAGCTGAGCCGTTTTGCACCAAATCAGGTGGCCACTGAAGAAATGACGATGGACCACTTCGAACGAGGATTAAGAGGGGGTGAAGCAAATAATAGCAGGGCAAGCTTATGCCAATTTTTAGGAAATGTACCAGAGGGCTGTGAAAGTAGCCCGTATCAATGAGACCGAGATTGAAAATAGGGAAAAGAGCCAAGCAAAGAGAAAGCTCGACCCCAGAGGAACTAGTTTCGAGAGAAACGGAGATTTCAAAAGAGTTAAACCTCGCATGAGCCAGAATAAAGGAAAACACTGCACCTTGCACAGTGGCAACAAAGGAAAACATGTGACTGATGTGGGCACCAACACTTTGGCCCATGCAGAGGCATCATAAGCCAATGCTTTGGATGTGGTGAAATAGGTCACGAAGTCGCCAACTGCCCAAAGTGCACATGGAATAACCCGGCGGCATAACAAGGACGCCCACCAGCTGGTGTTTCCTCATGAGACAATAGAAACAATAAGAAACCTTAAGCAGGAGGTCGAGCATTCTAATTGGAAGTCCACTATGATAGTACCAAGTACTCTTCCTATTAACCATCTTTATGCTTGTAAGTCCACTAAGATAGTACCAAGTACTCTTCCTATTAACCATCTTTGTGCTTGCAATTTAGTTGATTTTAGCGTTACTCAATCATTTGTGAACTCTGGATTCACAAAGAAACTAGCTAGTAAGTCTGACGAGATGGATACCTAACTTCTTATGTCTATCCTTTTAGGAACTATTCATCATGCCGATCTTATTTTTAGAGACTGTGTTGTCAATGGGGAGAGGAAAACTTCCTAGGTAAATTGATACAATTAGAAATGCATGGATGAGATAACAATTTGGGATGAATGGGTTGCTTAAGCATAATGTGACTATAGCTTGTAAAAAGGAGCTAATCACCTTCGTAACCCTTGAAGGACAAAGAGAACCCTCCAAGGCCAAATCAGTTTACTAAACAATTAAGGTAATCAAACTAGTGCATAAAAGGTTACAGACTGTAGAGTGGGTAGAAGAGCTACGCAGATGTTAGGATAAGGCTCCTAGAGTTTAATAATGGGATCATGTATTCTCGAAGGTCCACCCACTCAAAGGAAGCATGAAATTTAACCAGAAAGGGGAACTAAGCCAATCTTCATTGGATCTTTCGAGATTTTACAAAAGAATAGGCCCGATTGCATACCGATTAGCCCTACCGCCATCGCTGCAAGGCATACATGATGTGATCTATGCATCCAGCCTTTAAAAGTACATGTCGTACCCCAATCACGTCATCAAGCATGAGCCTTTGCAGATTAAGGAGAACCCTACATATGTAAGTAAATCGATACGAATACTAGGAAGAATGGGGAAAACAGCTTAGAAATAGGAGCATTCCTTGTGTTACGATGCTTTGGAAGGACCACAAAGAGATCGAAGCGACCTTGGGAGCCGGAAAAAGAAATGAGGGAGACACACCCGTATGGTATTTCCTCTAAAGTAAGCAATTTTGAGTACAAAATTCTTTTAAGGGGGGAGAGCCTAATACCCGCAGATTTTTTCTTTAACTTTTTGTTAAGCTGCTTATAACGCTCTTTTTACGTTATAAAAATCATATTTTATTAACAATCCAAGGTAAATTATTTTCTATGTGCCCATGTGAGTGTTAATTTCATTGAAAAGAATGTTATTGTCGTTGTTATTATTATTATTAGTTTTGAAAATCTTTTAACAATCTCTAGTAAGCGTTTATAAAGGTTATTAACGAGTACAAAATCGATTAGGAACTCGAATACGATTTGGTTGTCAACCTTAGAAGTAGTTCGATGTTTATTAAATCGAACCTTGTCATACTTGGGAACGAACAATAGATGAAAGACTGTGTTATCGATTTGAGTTTAGAGATCGGGATACGAATAAGGTTAACGATACTAATGACTGATCAGCTTGGAACAAAAAAGAAGAAAGAAGGGTATTTTAGTAAAATCGCATGTGGCCTTTTTCTTCTTCTCTTTCGCGGGCCCCCTCCGCAAGCCCCCCTCTCTCTCCTCTCTGCGTCTTCTTCCTCCTCTCCTCCTCCGCCATACACGTGGCCCCCAAGCCTCATCCCTTGAATAGTACTGGGCATCCATTAGGGCCTTTAATTGATCATAAGTTAGTGCTGGTTCACTTGTCTTGGGTTTCACTGTTCCCCACCAAAATTCAACTTCCTTTTCAAACTGATAGGTGGCCAGATGCACCTTGAACCTCTCAGGGCATTCCATTATGTCAAACAGGCTCTCCATTCTCCTAAGCTATTCCTCATATACCATAGGATTAGTCCCACCTCCAATCTTGTGGGGTTTACGTTTGTTAAACTGACAAATCATTTCCATGGCAGTAGGATCCGGATTTTGTTTACATCATGGAGGCATCTGTCACATATTCACATAAAGGTTTACTTAGTCCTTCATTTAATTGGGTGTTAATATCGTAACCAATCTAGGTCCCTTAAGAAGCTAGGATTCCTTGGTTTATGAAATTACTTGCAAATAGATGCAAGGTGTTATGCATAGTTATAAGTCAAGTTTTAGCTTAACCTGTGCAAGGTTATACCTGCATACCACATCTTTACTCTCAGGAACTGCACGTATATGCTTGAACAAACTAGTGAGCATATAACACTTGAAAAGTACCCACAGGCATTTACTTCATTCCAAACATTGGTAGGGTGACATAAGAGGCACTTGACACTCCCATCACCCTAGTGCTTCAGTCTAAGGAAAACAAACTAAAAGACTTACATTCAACTTATTGGCATATAACATATTATTCGTGAACCTGGTTGACACTACCCTACTCTATTCTTCATCTAAAGTGTCATTCCCAGAAAGTTATCAGCCATGGATTCACCCGGACTCTCAGATTGGTCATGGTTAGGGGCTAATAGCTCTTGCAATACATAGTCAGAGTGTACTCTATGTTGGGTGTTTCATCTACTACCTCTTTCATTCTGAGCATGGTGGCTTGCCATCCTCGGGGTAGTACATTCCATAAGCATCCCCCTAGCGTACCTACATTGTGGCAACTCGCTTATACCGCTCTGCTTGAGGCCTTCCAGCAAAGAGACGTCTCATTTGACGATACTCTAGTTGACTTCTCTCAGCCACAGTGGTGAGGAGGTGTTGGGTCACCGCAGGTTGGATGAGCTCGGTTTGGACATGTTGGATGGCAGCAGCATTTCTTTGGTGTGAAGTGAATCCCAAGTGGTCTATATAGCACTCTGCTCGTAGTAGAAATTCTACTAAACCTCGATAAGAAAAAGAGGCACATTCCTCCCTGCATAGGGTCAAATGTTGTAAAGTGAGGGTTACTTCCCTCCATCTCCCCTTCAAAGGCAACTTCCTTATAAAACCTGCTACCTAAATACTTTGGTTAATCCAGTGGGGTATTCTTCGGTTATGTACCTTCATTTTATACTAAGATATAACCGCATTCCATGTAGCCCACCAGAAAGGTAGATAAATGTAATCAACGATGTGGAAAACCGTCCTACACTACCACTGTAAGCGTGAGGATAAAAACCTACATATATATATATATATATATATATATATATATATATATATATATATATATATATATAATATATATTATATATAATATATATATATATATATACACACACACACACACACACATATATATATATATACACACACACACACATATTTATATATATATACACACACACACACACACACACACACATATATATATATATATATATGCGTATGTTGTAAATCATGCACTTATTAGTACAAGTAGTGTCAAGTAAGGTATGATCATGTAAGCATATAAGTCACATATTTCTCATATCACAAGCCTATTTTTAGCCTTAAAGAATACGTGAGCTTATGAGATCTTATCAGTCACATATTTCACATATCATGTAAGCACATAAGTCACATATTTCACATATCACACGCCTATTTTTAGCTTACGTATTTCACTCTAGGGGCATTATCCCCTAAATTAGGACATCATGAGATCTTATACCAAGAGTACCTTCCTAATAAGTAAGAGAAGCAGTTAGCATTTCATTATTTTTAGTATTTCAGGAAAAAGAGATTTTAAAAGGGCCATTAAGAGGCCAGTTCGAATAAGATTCGAAAAGCTTATAAGGGTCATTAGAGGACTAATACGATAGAGTTTCTTTTTAAGGAATATGAGCCTCAAGAGGCTAAGTAAAGTGTTTTCAAGAAAGCTTCCTTGCATGTTTTATGAATGAGATTCCATGTAAAGTTTAAATGAAATTTTAAAACAAGTATGGTTATATTCTAGTAAAGCATAGATCATTTCCGCTTTTAAATGTGCGCATCCTGCGAAAGAAAGTTTCTTGTTAAGTCTTTCTTAGCAACATGAGTATTTCAGAAACGTTTAGAAGAATTATGAGCCTTGAAGAAGTTAACGTGATTTATAAACTATTCTTGGAACGTATCATGAGTCACTTGGCCTTTAAAAGTGAGTTTGAAAGCATTTTACTCAATCCTTATTGCTTGCTTGATTATGTTCCTAAATGCTTGTTAGGTCATTAAGGGCCTAGAAATGAGTTGAGTGGCTAGTATGAAGTTTATGAGTGGTGGTCCTTTCTTAGGGACTTTGATTGCCTAGTATGATAGTAAAATATAAATGCGTGATATGTGACTATTATTGGTATTATTGCCTGTAACTATTTGGTTTTAAGAAGTCAAGGAATTCTCACTGAGCGTGTGGTTAGCACCTTAATGTAATGCCCCCAACCTGAGGATGGGTCACACCACCAAGACTCCCTAGGGAGGTCCTTAAGGCTATTGAAGATCGATGGCCTGGATTAGCATTTAGATAGTCATTCTAGAATGAAATTGTAAGAGTTTCCCCTGTTTATACAACGTTTTATGGTCTTAGCGTAGCTGAGATTACCTGTAAACTGGTAAGA
This sequence comes from Carnegiea gigantea, assembly GCA_029747015.1. Lineage (NCBI taxonomy): Eukaryota > Viridiplantae > Streptophyta > Magnoliopsida > Caryophyllales > Cactaceae > Carnegiea > Carnegiea gigantea. Next base: position 663,406 of record JAKOGI010000304.1, on the reverse strand, counting down.
AGGTATGACATGTGCAAAACAGCTAGAAGCATCACCTTGGGCCACCCTCCTGGGCTCACCAAAGGTTAAACCAACTAACAAGGTTATGACAATACATATACAGGTATAGAGCCGACTGCATGTTTACACATACAACAATGAGCTTAAACAAGTACAATATAATAAGCATTGAGCACTTCACCAGGCTGGTAAAAGACTTCCGATGATTCGGCAACAAGTAACTCCAAAAACATCCTTTATACTTGCTCAAAATGGACCTGGAAAAAGGGAGTAAGTAAAGCGATAAGCAACCACACGCTCAGTGAGAATTCCTCGACTCCTTAAAACAAAAACCATTTGCCGACAATAATACTAGTAATAGTCACAAATCACATCTTTGTATTTTACTATAATATTAGGCAGGTATAGTCCCCAAGGAGGGTTTTTTACCCCTAAACCACATACCAGCCACTCAATTCATTCTAGGACCTCACATTGTCTGATGCTTCCTTACTAATCAAGCTTTTAGGCATGTAAGCAAGCGAACCACAATGGTATGTGAGCAAGCATAAAGATAAGATAAAATGCTTTGAAATACATCTTGAAAATGTAATAACTCATATTGTAATCAAGGAATGATTTTCAACTACATTAGCCCTTTTAAAGCTCACCTATTCTTTAAGGCTGGAACACTTTACCTAGCCCCTTAAGGCTCACAAAATTACTTTTACTTAGCCTCTTGGGGCTTATCTTCTTTACAAAAAAATTTCTTTCATATTGGTCCTCTAATGATCCTTATGTCCTGCTCGAATCTCATTCGAACTGGCTTCTTAATGGCCCTTCAAAACTTTCCTTCTTTCTAAAATACTTAGAATGGCAAAATGCCGAGTACTTTTCTTATTTATTGGGAAAATACCTTTTCATTCAGGCATAAGATCTAACAAACCCAACTTGGTTATAATATACTTACATGGTTCGCCTACAACAATCATAGTCTATCTGTAAAGCTGCAATGTCTTTGTGAGATTGGGCTAGAGAAAACAAGAAAAACAAATTTGGCTAACTTTATTTCCCTCATGTGCCCAGTAATGCACACGACCCATTCGCAGCTCAAGCCCAGAGCCATCTCCATCCCAACAACTTCTTCCCAACTTTGAACCAGGTTGACCAGTATTAGCCATCTTTTATTTGGGCATATTTGGGTCTTTACAAGGCCCGTTTGAACCACGGGTTGACCATGGTTAGGCCCACAGTCCGTGGTAGCACAAAGCCTCTTGGCCTGCTCAGTGTTGGTCCGTTTTCAGTTGATTATGTTGGGCTTGATGTAAGATTTTATGGCTGATTATTCCAGAGTTATTACATTAAGTATGAATCTTCATTATAGGATTTTATGAGTATTCATACAACATTCTTATCATCCTTTATTATGGAAGTTTCAACCAGGTTCATGAACTCTATAAATTGGGCATCTCTAGTATACATTTTCTAAGGACAACTTTGAGGCATTTTAAGCATTTGGGAGTGCCTCCTAGCACTATCCTTTTCTAACTGTTTGTTATGAGGCATTTGTGAGTCAAATTTTTTGCCTGTCCTATTCTACTATTTTTTTAAAAATTTGTGAGAGAGTATTTCAGTGATTTTGTAATCAGCTTGTTGATACCTTTCTTGAGGGTTTACTTTGAGATAACTATAGTGGATGTTATGTCATTGTTGCTGCTTGTGATTTTCTCTCGATTTGGGTTTCTATGTAAAAATCATGTGCGTACCATTTTATTCTTGATCTCGCTTTATATTCTTGAATACTCACATCCTTTATCGCTTCTGCATATACCTCGCTCAAATTTTTTGTATTATTTTTCCTAACATTTTCAGGATCTCCTCCCCCCAAAAAAATCAAATGCATATCCTTTGTTTTATAATGGAATTAAATAATACTCTTAGTTCAATTTTGAGTAACTTTTTAAACAACATATATATGTATACATTTTTTTTTGGGGGGTCAGACTATGTAAGTATATACGTGAAACTATGCCCATGTAACCATTTCCTTGAAGTATAATAGCCAAGGATAGGTGGTATAACAGACAATATCCAGGGGAGTTGAACTTGGTCACTATCTTCATCCATACAGTCTCAAACCGCTATTAACTTAGGTAGTACTTAACTAACCAAAAATTATGTGTTACTCATGATAATTTCCTTCCCCCCTCCCCCAGCCCCTCTAGCAAAATTTTCTGGCTCTACCCCTAGTTATACCATATATGTTCTCCTTGAATTCCAAAACCAAAAGGAAAATGACCTACTGATATATAAGAAATCAAGTCCTATGAGATTGTATGCTGTCTAAAGTCATTAGATGTTGCCTTCAGAAGTGAATTTGCCCCTGATAAGTACAATCCCTTCATCCTAATGAACATCATTGTGCAGGACAGACTCATTCTCATTTATCAAAGTCTGCTTGTTGAAGAAGAAATGCCCATTTGTTGGAAGCTCAAGTTTCATAGTCTTTGGTAGCTTTGTCACGTCATCATGTAGAACCTTTTACCAAAAAAGTAGCTAGAAAAGAGTTTGTCAATTTTAGCCACACATTATCAGTAGATTTAACTTCCACAGCCAGCCACCGTTTCCCAGCTTAAGTTCCATTTTTTGAAACTCAGGCCTGCCACATCAACTTGAGTTCAATTTTCCAACCATTGGAACTCATTTCAGCACATTTTAATTGTCATGGAGCCCACAAGTTGATTTTAATTTATTAATTTTTATTTTTTATGTTGTGTTTGTCTTTTAACTTTTGTAATATGTATGAATGTTTTTATTTTTTGGGATCAAGGAATATTTATTTTATTGAGATTAAAATGTATAAAATGATTTTAGTTTTTCTCTTTTTTTTCTTGTTTGTATTCCAACAAGTTAAAAGAAAGATTGAAAGTACAATTTAATTAAAAACTAATACAAAGAAGGATCGCAATTGAAAATAAATTACAATATAAAGATTAGACATGTTTAGAAACTAATACAATAAGATGGATCGCAATTGAAAACAAATTACCCAAAGAAGATTTGACATAATGAAAAAAATATACCACGAATGTTCGATTATTTTGTTTTAAAAAAATACAACCCAAACGAGCAACAAATTAGAAAACAAATACGGTTGCGATGTTCTTCGCGCCATGTGTCGATTTCATATTTCTTCGACAAAGTCGGATTGAAGACGTGCATGTAACTCTAGGTTATAAACTTGTACTTCTCTACGAAGGTAGGCTGCATAGCACAAATGATGGTTCCATTAGACATTAGGTTACGGGGTGTTACCCTCCACATCATCATAATCAAAACTAAGGTCATATGAATCACGCTCGTCCTCGACAATCATGTTGTGGAGTATAATGCATGCCTTCATTATCATACCCAATTCAGCCTTGTCTATGTTTCATGCAGGGCCGCGAATGCAGGCAAAACGAGCTTGTAGAACCCCAAATGCTCTCTCCACAGCCTTCCTAACCGATTCTTAATGTTCTGCGAATAGTTTTGCCTTGGCTCCTTGAGGAAGGGGGATGGTCTTCATGGCCCATTTCGGATAAACACTGTCAGACAGATAGTACCCAATGTTGTACTTGCGATCGTTGATGACATATTCACATTTTGGAGCTTGACCCTCGTACACTTATTGGAGAACATCAGATCAGTGGAGGACGTTTAAATTATTGAGGGTTCCCGGGCACCCAAAGAATGCATGCCATATCCAAAGGTCGTAGGAAGCAACAGTTTCAAAAATCAATGTAGGAACTTTGTATACCCCTTTTGGAAATACTTCTTTCCAACCCGTGGGACAATCCTTCCATTCCCAGTGCATACAATCGATGCTCCCTAACATACCCGGAAAGTCGCGGGCTTCTGCCACTTGTAGTAAATGGTCAACATCAGCTTGTGTTGGTTTTCGTAAGTGCTCTTCCCTGAACACTTGAATGACCCCACCAGCAAAATTTTTCATGCACTCCATAGCTGTGCTTTCACCAATCTTTAGGTATTCATCGACACAATCTGCCAATATACCATAAGCCAACACTCGCATTGCTGCTGTGCACTTGGTGACTGGCGACAACCCACGCTTACCGAGGCCATCGTACCTCAATTGGAAGTACTCAAAACAATTCTCTAAGGCGCCAACTATCCGAAGGAACAAGTGCCGCCGCATACGAAATCTACGCCGAAAGTGGGTCTCGTTGTAGATGGAATCTTCAGCAAAGTAGTCTTTGTAAAGACGATCGTGTGCTTTTTGTCGATCTCTTTTTACAAATCTTTGCTTCTTTCTGGGTCTTCGTGATGATGATGATGCCCTACTTTATCATCTAATATGTCTCAACTTCAGGGCCAACTCCAACATTTTCGGGCGATTTTCATTCATACCCATAGTTTCCAATATTGGGGAATCATCGCTAGATTCTTCTAGCATGAAACTCAAACCATCTGTTGAGGATGACGTACTAGAGGAGGATGATGAACCACTCATTGTTCAATACCTGTGCATTTAAATTAAAATTATAAATGTAATTCAACTATACATTATATGAGACGAAATTTTAATTTCTAACATATAAAAAAAGTAATAACTTAGAAACAAGTAATTGCGAATTTCTACGCAAAGCATCAAATTGGAAACAACTTAGAATGAATTTGGAGACAACATAGAATTCAATATGCTAGTAAACAAAGGGAAAGGTTTCTCCCACAACAACTGTTCCATGAAAACATAATAAAACTAAAAATTACAACTTAGCAATCAATCTAAATTAAGGTCAACATTAGACGAGGACGCGTTTTGACGATAGTGACTCCTAATTTCTTCTTGAATGGGGCCATAGCGTGCTTGATCTTTAGAACGCATCTCCGCTATGTTCATTTTCAAAATCTTGTCCTCGTACTTCATCTCCTTAAGGCGCTGCTTCCTTTCTTCCAAGGATAGATGTCGATCTCTTAACTCAACAGCTTTCATAGCTGCTTCCGCCTTCTTCTTTTGGGCTAGGACATATTGCTCAAACATGGTGCTATTCTTCTCGTTAGTTGTCCGTATCGCCAACATTTCTGTAGTGACGATATCTAATATGGGGTCTGTACCTAGCTTATTCGCCTTTCTCTTGCCAGCTTTTGTTTCAATAGGGCGGATAAGCCCACCAACGACCTCAGTTGGTGTACTCTTACTGGAAGGAGTTGCAAGGGCAGTAGGGGTGGTGGGGTTACTAGGGGAGTCACTCTCAGAGTACAGGCCCACCTCATTTACTCTGAGCCGTTTGGAAGATGCTTTTCCATATTGATCGCAGAAGGTCTCCCATTTAGGCTGATCCTTCAGCAACATCCACCAATGCATGAGGTCAAATGCTTTGCCGACCATAGCAACATAAAGATCTTGAGTGTTTTGCATTATGTCATCCTTATTTGTACCACTTGAATTCCCCCGGTATGCCTGAGCCACACAAGCGCACCATTTCGATACTAATGGAGCGGCTCGATTCCATTGGGCGTTGCACACCTTTCCCGTTCTCTTTGAAACTCCATCGGGAGCATGCTGGTTGAATGTGTTTGCCACCTTATTCCAAAATCCAGATAGCTTTTGATCTGCCCCAACAATTGGATTCGTGCTCACATTAATCCATGACTTCACTAAGCGGCGATCCTCCTCTAGTGTCCACTTAGGGGGCTGCACACCACTTTCCTTGTTGTTGGGGTTATTACGAGGCGGAGGATGACGTGGTGGTGAGGACGTACGAGAAGGTCGAGGTACTACTGAGGTTGTACGAAGAGGTTGAGGCCGGCAACATGGAAGAGGCATTGATCCGTAGCTATAACTTTGTGGAGGGGTGTTTTGTGGTGGACGGTAATGTTCCTAACTTGTAGGGTATTGTGCTGGATATTGTTGGGAATAAGGTGGGGGGTTATATGGTGGTAGGTAATGTTGCCAATTTGGGGGGCGTGGGGGAAGGTTTGAACTATTTCCATATTTACTTTGTGACTCGTCCCCGATAAGTAGATGCATGAATGCTTGTGTCTCATTCGAGTCCATTTCAAGGTTCACCTACATCGTGGTTTGTTTTTTAATTTTAATGTAAACGATTGCATGCAATTTCATGTAATTCTAATAAACCAACTATTGCAAAATATTAACAACTAATTGCGCATTTTGAGTAAACAATTAAATTAGTTAAAACTACAGATTTCAACATTTCAATTATTCTAAACTAAATGAACATACCACTTGTACAATACATCAAGGCGACTAACTTAATCATTAATTCAACATAAACATACTGAAGTTAAATTAACATTTAAATTAGTCAAAACTACACATTTAAACATAAATATTCTAAGTATATAAATTGTACCAATTACACTTTTTTGCATTCTAACTAAATATTAAACAAAACACCCAAGAACATAAACCTAATCTAACAATTAAAATTTACACATATAAGCTTCTCTAAACTAATAATGTGATTTAACATGTTATCATATACATTTAAACATACGAATGTTAATTCCAAGTTACTAACTTAACAAATAAATTAAACTAATTAAATTTTTAAATTTTCAATATTTCTAATTTTAAGTTTCACCAACTAACACATTCATGAAAATTCTTTTAAATATTAAGCAAAACATCCAAGAACATAAACCTAATCTAACAATTAAAATTTACACATATAACCCTCTCTAAACTAATAATGTGATTTAACATGTTATCATAATATTAATTTAAACATAGGAATGTTAATTATAATGTACTAACTTAATAAATAAATTAAACAAATTAAAATTTTAAATTTTTAATATTTCTAATTTTAATTTTCACCAACTAACACATTCATGAAAATTCTTTTCAATATTAAACAAAACATCCAAGAACATAAACCTAATCTAACAATTAAAATTTTCACATATAAGCTTCTCTAAACTAATAATGTGATTTAACATGTTATCGTATTAATTTAAACATACAAATATTAATTACAATTTACTAACTTAACAAATAAATTAAACTAATTAAATTTTTTAATTTTCAATATTCTAAGCATTTTATAATTAAACATATATAAAAAAATTTACACATGAAATAAAGAATAAAAATGTGTAAAATAAATTACTAACAAATTCCTTCACTTCACATGACTTTTAGCTTGATTCTTCACTTTCAAAACACTTCCCAAATATCTCCAACAACAAATAAATAGAGAACAATTATTAGTTGAAATATACAACTCCAAAATAATTACTTAATTAAAAAAAACATACATAAATACAAAAAATTATTTATCACTTACCACAAATTTTGGCTTCTTCACTCCCAAATAGGTTCCAAATTTTCCAAAGTACTAGCCAAATTGACAAAATTTCAGATTGAGAGTAATAAAAAATTTTAGATTTTATTTTCCACAACCCTACCTCCAATATTTATACACAAATTAAAATTATTCAAAATTAAAAAAAAACTTTCCAACTCATTTTTTATCCATTTGGCACAACGGATATTTGCCTTTACTATACACAATTTCCTAGCTTCCAATGTTCAAAGCAATTAATTTTCGCTTTTTCCCAGCGCATCCCCAAAACACACCGTCCCCTTTAATACCCCATCCCCAAACGCTGCGTTTTTAAGCCACAAAAAGACAAAAAAAATACACGCAGGGCGGAACTCACTGGAGTTCCACTTCAGGTTCCGTGCCCTGCGTGGCAGAGGCTGGAGCCATCGCATGTCACATGCGGGCCCAGCAACTGTCACGCGTGACACACACTGGGGATGCCCTTACAACGTATAAACACTCAAAACAAATCTTCAGGTTCTTGGAAACTGATGAGGCTAATGGGTTCTGTGGCGGCTTAAGAAGGACCATAATCTTGGACCCACCTGGGAGGCCACAATCATGTAAGCACTTGGCTTCCTGCTGCTCATGTCACTCACTTCAGAATTATTAATTTATTGAAATATTTTGAATAGATTGCATATTAGACGGTGCATAATTGAATAAATGGCGCCTTGATATAATTGAAACAAATATCAGGGAACATTCTTTTAAATCTACCGTGTCTTTAGGTAATAACCGGATAACATCGCATCCAAACAAAGATCATCATTGTTTACTATATATATGCAAATTATCTTTTTAATTGATAAATAAAGAAACAGGAAACAAAAGAAAATATATTCATGATCAACATGTGATCGCCATTTACCTGACTTTGGCTGGCAAAAGACCTTTCATTTCAAAAGAATATTAAAACTTTGAAATCCAAAATTCTATCTAATGAATGTGCTTGATACAATGCTATAGATGTTACTTGCTTGCAACTGCAATTACGAGAAAAATAACACCATATAGGCTCCTAAATTTTTTAAAACGCCCAATGATGAAAGTCATGACCCAACTTGTGTCCTTTTGGCCCAGTACAATAATTCTTTAAAGGGATGTGTAAAAGAAAATATATTGGGCTTTAAAAAAGCAGAAAAACATATTGGCCTGGCCCATAAATAAAGAGGTAGTTCAGACTTTCGTGAAAACCAAAGCCTGAACCGGCTCGGATCCTGGCCCTACTCTCAAGTGGAAATCAAACCGGGAACCTGCTCCTCCTTCTTGTCCAGACATGTCTCGGCGATAGTGTTTTATATGGTTTGAAGCACCCATTTAAGATTAAGCCTATTAGGAGTGAGATTAGGCTTCCTTTTTCTGATTTGCATGCCACTCCCAAGCGCTATAAAAAGGAAGTACTCCTGTGGGTTAGGCACTGAAAAATCAGCAGCGAGTTAGAGAGAGAGATCGAAAAATCTTAAGACAAACAAGTTACATACTAAGGGTATTGAGAGACAGAAATTGGTTAATCGTAAAAGAGGCATTATTCTGTTAAGTTCCTAGGTAAATTAGGTGGGTCATCTTGAGGGCGTAACCGAAACTGTCCATGCTATTTACTTTCTTGCACTTCGTTTTATTTAATTTTGGGTTTAGCAAAGATGAAATCTTTGATTAGTTTAGCCCTGCACACTGTATTTTTGGTTCCTACAATCGATCCTAATGTGTTGCATGATTGTTTGTTAAAGTAATTAGTTTTAATTCCCTGTTTTGGTTAGCAGAGGCCTTCGATGATGACAGGTGTTGTGATGCACTCCATAACGACATCGTATCTGAATTTGGATCTTCGATTCGAGCCTATGGGGTCAGATGGTCCACACACCAGAAATTACTTGGGGGCCTTTCGAAAACCTTTTCGAAAACAAATCTTTTGTTCCTTTTGGTGTCCTTTTCGATGTATGGTTCGTTCTAAAAAGTAGGGTTGGTTTTCAAAAAAAACTCACTAACGACTCCATTAATTATTTACTGTATTTATTTTACTTTTATGTTTTTCGAAATTGGCAGCTTAGGGGTTCCCAATCTTAGCTATGGGTTGGCCAGAAAACTAGATGCTATGCTAATCTAGGAGCCCGACTAGTAGGGATGGCAGTAAATTCTGGACCCGATCCAGACCCGTCAAACCTGACTCAAATTAGAGGTTTTAGGTCCAATCAAATGAGATCCAACGAGTCTTAAACGGGTTTGGGTCCAAGGGATGTGGGTCGGGTTTGGATCTGAAAAATTTAGACTCTGATCCGACGCAAGACCCATTTAAGAATCATTAATTTTTTTAAAAAAAAAGTGACAAATGCAATTGGCTAGAGTAACTCTAAATTAGTAAACCCAAAAGTTACTTTGCTTGGTGCCGGTCGTAGAAGAAAAACTATTATATTTTGTTTGTGGATTTTGTCTTTGTGGTTTGTACAAAATATTATTTTGGTGTGTAATACATAAGTAAGAACACTTAGTTGTAGTATATATCGCTATAATACTTTTTATTAAATATTATGTCTTCTAAATACAATTATTTATATTTAGAATGTGATAATTCATGTTAAAATGTCAAAAAAATAATCTTTAATGTGAAAAACAGTCAGGACACATGGACTTGCCAGACCCATGAATGTGGGTCGGGGTCTGATCTTGATAGACCCAATGGGTTTATGGCGGGTCTAGGTTCAAGTCCAAAAAAATTAAATGGGTCTGGGCCCAGACAAATCCGACCCCCACCCGACCCATTTCCATCCCTATTGACTAGGTTCCTAGGTTGGTACTGCAGTCCAGTCTCTCGGCTAAGCCAGAGAGTCTATTAGGTTGTAAGGCTAGACAGTTGGCCCAAGCATTGGCCCAGGATCACTACTAGAAAAGACTTTTCTAACGATAAAAAGGTTGATGGTTAAATGCATTATTTTTCATCGTTAAAGGTTTTAACAACAAAAAAAAAGTTGGTCGTTGTCGTTGTTATTGGTCCCATCGTTAATAGTTTTAACGATGAAATGAAAATTTTCGTCGTTATGCTTACAATGACGAAAAGAGACATCGTCATTATTAGTTAACTAATTAATGACGAACAAAATAATAGTAACGATCAAATTGTTCATCGTTTATTTATAAAATCAAAAATAAAAAATGTGAAATTATTGTCATGAACAACAACTTTGGTTCCTCGTTATCGTTTGAATAATGGTTAACGACGAAATTTTTTATTGTTGAAAATCGCGTTCACATGATAACGACCAATTATTTTTCTTGTCACTAATTATATGGAGCTAATATTAATTGTGTAATCAATGTAATAGTACAATGAATTAAATAACTCAAGGAATACTAGTAATACCGAATTTGCATATATATTTATATATATGCATAACTACTGAATTGGAAATCATTAGTTTGCAAATATATGCTACAAAGCAATATAATACTAGAAGCGCCCTAACTCTAAAAAAAACAACTCTGTAAATTAGAAGTTAAAGTTGTTCTTAAATTTGACGTTCAAATACATAAATTGTTGGAAAACATAGAAGAAAACTAAGTGATCTTGTATCTTCAAAGAAAATCGTGAAAAAGTACCAGAACTTGGAATGAGAATCTAGCATCTTCAAGTACCTACCAAATAGAAAAAACTATTCAACATGTATTCATAGAGAGAGATTTATGGGTTTGTAAACACAAATTTTAAGCCGAAAATAAATTGGACAAGAAATTCAGTAACAAATCGAATTTTTGTATTGGTATTGTATATGTGGGTACAATCTCTGTGCAATTGTTACCACAACAAGTGTAATAAATATTCTCCTGATTCAATCTTTAATTTATACTTGAAAGAGGGTTGGTTGACTTGAATCTTGATCAAGTTCATTGATCTGACTTCCTTTGAATGAACTTCAATGGAATTGTTCTTGAGAGAGAGCCCGAGAGGGTTGATCTCGATCAAAATGAGTTTTCTTTTATTTTCGATGGTAGACGATACATGTTGGGAGTACTTGTTGTCTCCTTCCAAAGAGAATTTTTTGAGCTCTTATGAGTTTTTCTGAATGTCAACGGAGTGAATGAATCTTCCACTGCTGAATAGGACGAAGTAGTGCTCTATTTATAGGGAAACAGTCCCCCTCCCTTACTAGAGTTTGCGACTTATTCGTCTTCTTGGACCGTTGATTGGGCCTTTAACTTGTTACTCTATTTGACCGGTGATTTATTAGCCAGTTTAACCGTTAATTTGGTAGTCATTTGAGGTTGCGACTTGATAGTCGATTTGGCCCATTTATTTGAAAAAAATTAATTAATTAAATAGGTTCAACCAAAAATAATTAATTTATACTTACTTTATGATATGACATGTTTTATTAAATTTTAGTGCCTATAAATTACCCCCTCAAGAGTTGATGGTGCCAACGACATTAGAGTGTTGGGTGCGGTCAGGTCTCGAAACTTGAGAGTTAGTAGGAACAGGTTTACAACTTGACTCATCGTATTACCCAGGTTGGTTCATGACTTGGTTGGGTAGCTCAAAATTATAGTAACACGATTTCATTTATCACAAATTAAATTGGGCCCCAAACTGCAAGTAGATTTCAAATTTGTATAGCCTTCAATTTGTGTTGTAGTGAAGCTAGGTCCATAAAATGCACAGACCTAAACTTCATTCAGCCGCGACTCACATCTCTATTGCACACGCTAGTTCCTTTCATTGATTTTTTTTTTCTTTGGCTTGGATCTTTACTCAATTCCCATGTTAAGCGGGTATCATCTCAATAGCCTTTCTTTTCTCAGTGATTATTATCATCAATATTGAATCGCACTCACTATTTGTTCATCGCAAATCACTCGTCAACATCTTCACTGAGCAATCATCTAGACATAGAACCACTCCAAAAATTGCGTCAAAGTGTCCACTTGGGATTAGTTTACATCCAATATTTTGTATACACATCAATATCCTCCTTGCTTCGTTGTTGGTACTTTGAGCAATTATACAATTTTTTTGTATTTTTATTTCCTCCTTTTGTTGCTGCTTCTTTTCTGCCTTTGGTGCCATTGGATTTTAGAGAGAGAAAAGTTCAAGGTCTACGGCTCGTTCTTTGGGTGAGATGAGAGGGAAATCGACTGCAGTTGGAAATTGGGAGAGCTGAGAAAGAATGGCAGCCATGGCATCAGTCAGCCTCGCAGTTTCGCGTGATTTTGTCTTGTTGCTGCTGTTGGCCGAGAAACCCACGTGACTTTGGTCCCTTCCTTCTTTTTGATTTCCTTTTTTATTAAAGGCCTTTTTTTACGTGTCTTTTTGTTTGTTGTTTTTTTTTTGTATATGACCTTTTTTTCTATTTTTTGTGTGCCTCCAGGTTTGTCATTTGAATTGAAAAAATTTCAATATTGAACCGTAGAGATTATATTTGATCAAGGCCCACAACACGGAGCACATCAACGGACCACTTGATTTTTAGGGCTATGTGAGACCCAATCTTTGGATTAATATTTTTGAAAAGGAGCACTTCACTAATTAATAATCCTTCTAAGGTGATCATTTCCAAATGCGACTTTGATTTGATTATTAGCTAATCCTCTTAATGACTTGCTTTTATCAATTTTCGGCTTTTGGATGGCTTGTTCGCAAGGGTCCACCATAGGCCGCATTCATTATTTTTCGGTCTTTGGATGTCTTGCCCATAACGGTCTACTATAGGTCGCCTTTATTATTCAATTTTTTTTACTTTTGGATGTCTTGCCAGCAAGGGCCCACCATATGTCACCTTTTATTATTCAATTTTTGACCTTGGGATGTCTTGCCTGCAAGGGTCCACCATAGACCGCCTTTTATTATTCAATTTTCGACCTTTGAATGTTTTGCCCACAATGGTCCACCATAGGTTGCCTTCATTATTAATTTTTGATATTTGGATGACTTGCCTACAAGGGTCCACCAAAGGTTGTCTTTATTATTTCCAGCCTTTAGATGGCTCCATCTAATGTTGTCATCCTTGGATGGCTTGCCCACATGGGTCCACCTTGCGTAACTTTCTCGAATGTTCTCGCCTTTGGACGGCTTGCCCACATGGGTCCGCCTTGGGTGACTTTCTTAAATATGAATATGGAGGTCACATTATCGTCATCACCAACTTGACAAGAACGTCATATGATTTGAAGGTGAAGGCTGTCGACTTAAAGAAGACTAGTATGCTGTCGCCAGCACGAATGAGGATCCAACGAGGAGGATGAGGTCATCTTGTGGTTCCCATCTTGCAGGAGGATGCCTATGTCGCCAACACGGATCGGATTATGAGACCATCTTATCGTTCTCATCTTGTAGGAGGATACTGCCAACTTGAAAGAGGAGGCTTACATTACCGTTGATGCTGACTTGAAGGAGGAGGTTTATGACTAGAAGCAGAAGACTCCGTTCTCACAATTGCAAATTTGAAAGATAATGCTTATGTGCATTGCCCCCAACTTGAAGGAACCCTGAAAATCTATGAGGAATTGGGAGTCTTCAATTTCGGAGTCTTTGATTAAGATGACTTGAGAGTCTTTATCTTCGATGACTTGAGAGTCATTGAGTTGACTTTAAAGTTTGTAATTTTGTTGACTTGATTGTCTTTAGGTGACTTGGAAGCTTTTGATTATGATGACTTGAGAGTCTTTATCTTCGATGACTTGAGAGTCATTGAGTTAACTTTAAAGTTTGTAATTTTGTTGATTTGATAGTCTTTAGGCTACTTGGGAGTCTTTGATTTTAATCATTTGAGAATCATGTAGGTGATTTGACAGTTTGTGCTGACTTGAGAGACTAAAAGCTTGGACTTAGAAGTCTTCAGGGTGACTTGAGAGTCAGAATTGTGACTTGGGAGTCTTTAGGAGTGACTTGAAAGTCTTCATCAAGCATACAGTTATGTTGACTTGGAGTTTGTTGACTTGAAAGTCTGATAGAAATAACTTGAAAATCTTCAAATATGACAACTTGGGGGTTTACGAAATTTGATGACTTAGGAGTCTCAAATTGGACTGATTTTGATAGTTTCTTACTTTGTTGACTTAGGAGTCTGAAACTTTGATGACTTGGCAGTCTGTAAGAATTTGACGACTTGGGAGTCCATAAAATTTAATAACTTATGAGTCTTAAAAGTTTGACTCGGAAGTCCACGAGATTTGGTGACTTCGGAGTCTATGTAAAGAGTGACTTGAAAGTCTGTAAGTTCTTTGATAACTTAGGAGTCTACAGAAGTTGACTTGGAAGTCTACCCCCTAAATGAAAATTTTGGGTTGCTCTCTTCCAAGGCATTTTTCAATATGATCTTAATAGACGATCAATTAGATTCTTCAATGTCTTCTACATATAATGCGATTTTTCCTTCTTTTACAAGTTGTGGACTTATCTTCTATATGCTTTGTACTTCTGTATAGGATAATTGATAATCCTATGATACTTGAAATATTTGGGATCATTAGTTCTTCTAATTTCTTCAGGATGACCTAACTCTGGGAGTTGTATAAGTCCTTTCTCAAAAGTTTGTTTAGCATTTCTGGTGCATCAAACTCGAAATAAGGGCATTCGTTCTTTTTAGAGTGCCCTAGCATGGAGCTTCTATTTCTTGATGGTGCCATTAATTTGCCATCATCAACTTGTCTTCCATAGTAGGCGATTGTAAGCTCCATATCATGAGCCAGTATTCCTAATTCTTAGAAAGTTTTGGGCTTATTTACTTGCAAGGCATAAAGCATATCCCAATCGATCCCTTGGATACACATCTCAACAGATGAAGATTCAGATAAATGGCATTTGCACTTCAAAGAGGGAGCATGCTAACGATTAACGTAATCGATAATGGGCCCGTTGCTCCATTGCCTTGTGTTAGTCAACTCAGTTATGTTGACTACGCGGTGTGTGCTATAGAAGTTATTCAAGAACTCACTTTCCGTTTGCCCACATCTATCAACGGACTCAGATGCTAAGGTTTATATACCAGTCAAATCCAATTCCTTTAAGGGATCGCATGAATTGTTTAACCAACCAATCTTCTTCAGTGCCAGCATTACTACAGGTTTTGATAAAGTGAGGAATGTGCTACTTGGGATTACCCTTACCGTCAAATTGGTTGAATTTGGGAGGCTGATAGCCATGAGGCACACGAAGTACGTCGATCCTCTTTGCATAAGGTTTCTTATACAAATGAGCTGCATGAGAATCCCCTCTTAGATGAGTCTTCACTGTATCAGCTATCAAGTTTTGAATTTGTTCAGCTGACATTGAGCAGGATGGTTTCTTCTTTGGTTTGCGTTTGTCGTCAGATTCTTCGCTGTGGTTGGACTCTTTATCAGAGTCTTCAGTGCCTAAATCTTTGTTGGAAGCTTAGAGGACTTCTTTTCCAACTTCTTCGTCCGCTCAGTAATCTGGTCATTCGCGCGCTTGATTTGAGCATCCTTTTCTGCACTCTCTTTGGAGAGCCTGTCTAGGGTAGCCTTCATACTTGCCAATTGTTCTTTAAAGTTAGTGGCCGCTGTCACCATAACTAGCATGATGATAGTGTCAGAGGATTCAGCTTCAGCATGCAAGAAAATTGAATTCCTTGAAAATGCTGGTGACGAATCAGTACTATCATATTCATTATCCTCTTCACTGAAAGGTTAGAAAACAGGATTGATGTAGGTTTGGAATTCATCCAATTCACAAAGTAGAGTCTTCATTATATTGAAGATAGCAAGAGGCTTTAGCTTCAAATTAGGAAGACAAGCAGTTTGATTGACTCCACCAGAAGGTAAGTCGGAGTCAAATTTTTGAGTTTTGTGTGACTACAAAGTTAGAGCCACGACTTGTTCCTTTAAGGTGACGAAGGCAATGACTTTGGTCATGTTCCTAGTCATCGCCCTGGCGCTTTGATTGCCAAATATAATACAAGCCTTTGTAGATCCTTTAGATGTAGATTTGATAGTTTCCTTCTTCAAAGCATTCTTGGGGGCCATGTTATCTTTGAAGGAGTGCAAAGTTTGTACTTTGGAGAAAGAGATGAGAGGCAGAGATGTCCCACCGAGAGTGCCAAAAATTTGTAAACACAAATTTCAGGCCTAAAATAAATTAGACAAGAAATTCAGTAATAAATTGAATTTTTGCATTGATATTATATATGTAGGTACAATCTCTGCGTAATTGTTACAAGAATAAGTGTAACAAATAATTCCCCTGACTCGATCTCCAATTTATACTTGAAAGAGGATTGGTTGACTTGAATTTTGATCAAGTTGATTGATTTCACTTTCTTTGAATGAACTTCAATGAATTTGATCTAGAGAAAGGGACTAAGAGGCTTGATCTCGATCAAGATAAGTTTTATTTTATCTTCGATGGTAGACGGTACATGTTTGGAGTGCTTGTTGTCTCCTTCCAGAGAGAATTTTTTGAGCTCTTGTGAGTTCTTTTGAATGTCGACGGAGTGAATGAATCTTTCACTACTGAGTAGGACGGAGTAGTGCTCTATTTATAGGAAGAGAATTCCCCTCCCCTTACTAGGGTTCGTGACTTATTTGCCTTCTTGGATTGTTGATTGAGCTTTTGACTTGTTAGTCCATTTAATCGGTGATTTAGTGGTCAATTTAGCAATTGACTTGGTAGTCGCTTGGGTTACAACTTGAAAGTCGATTTGGCCCATTTATTTGAAAAGAATAAATTAATTAAATAGGCTCAACCAAAATAATTAATTCATGCTTACTTTATGATATGACATGCTTTATTAAAATTTTAGTGCCCATAGGGTTATGACCTAGCATCTTCAAGAATAGTACCAAACATTTCAACAAGTACTGTATCAAGAAGAAAAGTTACCATGCTCCACTTATCCCCAACTCATTGTTGAGACTTATGGGTTATGACTTAATCGAGAGATATTGAGTTCAAATCCTTTCAACGTGATGCATAATATAGAATATTTCAACACAAGATACGAAGGACCCTATGTCATCCATAGTAAAACCATAATGACTGCTAACTATCATCTGAACTTTATGCTTGAATTGATGCCTTCACCACTGGTAGGAAGAGCCAAGCAAATACATCTTATCCGTAAAATTTGACCTTCCCATTCAGTTAGACCAAATGTCATCAAATTTGCAGGCCTTATTGGTATGAAGAACATAACCCAAATTGCTTGAAATTCATCCTCCTCGTGGAGGTCTTAGAATCAAGAGCATTTCAAAGATGCTGGACTATTTTTAATCGACCAAAGTCACCAGGTGGAAATAACCTATTGCAAGCAAACAGGTACATTTGCTTGTTGTTCCCATTATTTTTTCATCAGTAGAATGATAAAAACAGAATGAGAGAATGTTGACATTTGAAAGAAATTCCTAGCAATCATAGAATAAGGATAGAATAGAGAGGAGGAGGATTTCTCATTGGAACATTATTCATGACTGAATGAAAAAAAAAAAAAAAAAGAGGAAGAATACAACAGTGTTGCACATATATACAAGCACTGACACCTTCAGAATACGGTGGCAAAGAGGTAACCGAAAAACAACAAAATAACCAACTATAACAACCTCAAGTTGAATTGGTAAACAACTCAACTAATTTCTAACAAACTTCTAACACCCCCTCTAGTTGGAGGGTGACAGGATGAAACCCCCAACTTGAAAAGAAGCGATGATGCTATAAGCCAGGCAGAGGCTTAGTAAAAATATCTGCCAACTGTTCTATGGTCTTGGTATAAGACAGAGAGATGAGCCCTTCTTGAAGCCTTTTCCTAACAAAATGATAGTCCAATTCTATGTGTTTAGTCTTCTCATGGAAGACAGAGTTCTTGGCAATATATATAGCTGCCAGACTATCACTCTTGACAGGCATGGGTAAGATAGAGGGCAACTATAATTCTAAAAGTAGTCGAGTAGGCCAAGAAAGCTCTACTCTAACTGCTCTCATAGACCTATATTCTGCTTCTGAAGAGGACAAAGCCACTGTGTACTGTAACTCCCTCCTAACATGATGAAATACCTATTGACAGACCTCCTGGTATAGGGACATTGAGCCCAAATCTGAGTCGTAATAGGCTTGTAAGCTGTAATCTGACATATCATTGAAAAATAAACCTTGAGAAGCATCCTTCTTAACATATCTTAAGGTATTCCATGTAGCTATCATGTGTACTTTGCTAAGAGTCTGAAGGAATTGAATTAGATATTGCACTGAAAAGGCAATATCAGGTCTAGTATAGGTAAGATAGTTGAGCTTTCCCATTAATTTCATATAGATGGTAGCATCAACTAATATGTCTTCACTAGAAATCCTTTAAAGAGAGGAGCCAGAGGACAAGAGGTGGATGTGAGCTTGTCACACTGAAATTCCTTCAAGAATTCCATGGCAAACTTCCTCTATGTCATGATTAATCCATTAGGAACTCTGACTATCTCCATACCCAAAAAATAATGTAGCTCCTTTAAATATTTGCTTATGAATTTCTCATCAAGGAATGCCTTCAATGCTTTGATTTCTTCAGGATTGTTTCCTGTTCCAACAATATCATCCACATATATAGGAACTAACACAATGAAATTGCATGCTTCTTTAGAGAGCAAAGAGTAATCACTTTTAGAATGCTGAAATCCAAAAATCCTCAATGTATTTGATAACTTAGCATGCCACTGTCTGGAGGCTTGTTTCAAGCCATATAAAGATTTTTGGAATTTGCAAACCAAGCTAGGGGATGACAGATCCAATCCTGGAGGTGGTTTTATATACATGTCCTCATTTAAATTCCCATGAAAAAAAGCATTATTGATATCTAATTGATAGATATGCCATTTTTTCTTAACTGCAGCAGCAACCGAACTTCTGATTCTTGTCATCTTCACCACAAGAGAGTAGGTTTCAGTATAACCGACTCCCTCCTTTCAAGTAAAACCCCTAATAACAAGCCGAGCTTTACATCTCTCTAAACTTACATCTGCCTTATACTTAAGTTTGTATACCCATATGCAGCTTATAGGCTTCTTTCCTGTTGGTAAAGTTGTTAAAACCCAAGTGCTGTTTGCCTTTAAAGCATCAAATTCCTTCTTTACGGCCTCTTGCCACTCAGGCTTTGTCGCTGCTTCTTCACAAGATAGAGGTTCAGTATAGAGGTCTAAATGATGCAATAAATTAGATGCACTGTTAGGCAAAGGAATGTCACATGACAAAGATGCATTACAGCAGATGGAAGTAATAGTATTTGGATAGCATGAAGCTTCATATTTACTGTGCTAAGAAAGAACATTATTGCAGACATACTCAGACAAATAAGAGGGTGTCTTGTGTTGCCTGATAGACTTCCTTGAAGGCATTGTATGAACAAAAGGCGGTGCCTGTTCATCTATTATGACAAAGGTATCTTGCAAGTTAGATGACTGATCTTGACAATAAGAAGTACTTAGAGTAACGCTATCATCTTCTGAAATATGCATCTCAGAGGACCTGGAATGTGGAAACATATTGGAATCATAAGTAGAATGAGAAGAATGGTAAGGAAGCGCTTATTTATGAAACACACAAGGTACTGTCCTAGCTTGGAATTTATCCCTTCTAGCTTTAGAAGCATAGCAAAGGCTACTGAAAATCCCGAGAAGCTCATAATGATGTCTTTGCCCAAACAAAATCTGAAAGGGCTAAAACCTTTAAGCACTTTGGAGGGAAAACGCTTTATAAGGTATGTGGCCATCAAAACACACTCTCCCCAATACTTTGCTGACAAACCAAAATGGAATAACGGGGCTCTTGAAGTCTCAAGAGGATGCTTGTGTTTTCTCTCTACAACACCATTTTGTTGTGGTGTTGCCATATAGCTTGTCTGATGGATGATGCCTTTAGAAAGAAAATATGATGTGGCTTCAATGTTAAGGCCTAATTTAAGAGCATTATCAGATCTTATTGTCTTCACCTTGGCATTAAACTGAGTATGTGCCATTTCTATAAAAGCCCTAATTAAAGGCATGGCATTTCCCTTGGTTGCCAATAAATGAGTCCACGTTATTCTACTATAGTCATCTACTATAGTTAAAAAATATTTATATCCATTGTATGTCTATACCCTGTAAGGCCCCCATAAATTAATGTGCATAAGCTCAAACACATGTGTAGAATGAATTTGACTATAAGGAAATGGAAGTCTGTGTTGCTGTTAGGGAAAAAGAAAGTTTTAATATTTATGAACCTCAAGTGCAAGGTGTATCGTTGAGTAATTGGGGTGTCGTCTATAGGGAGTTGTGTTTCCAACTACTAGAACTAACTAAAGCATCTCGAGCTAGGCAAAATCGAAGGGGATAGAAAATAGAAATAAGTTACTAAAGTGAAAACAAAAGAGGTATGATTAGACCTAAGATAAACCAAGAAATCAAATCAAGCCCAAACCTTTCCTAGCTGTGCTAGCATTCAGAGCTGATCGGTTACATCGTTGAGGCCATCTAAGCTCTCTCTCAAGGGTTAGTAGGCCAATCTAGTATCTCTAACCACCTATTTTCATGGGATTAGTTCAACTAAACTATGAAGTTGACAACCCTTGACCTAGCTAGCAATGAGACTATTTTCATGTCCCAATCCCAACTATTCTTACTACCAACACTAGACAATCGACCTCATCTCTCAGCATAAGCCAATTGCCCCAAAACACGAATGAAAGCTCATTCAAGTATTTCATCGAGCACTTGGCGAGCGTAAAAGAAAACTCTAAATTCTAGGCATAAAAAATGTAGGGCTGGGGCATAAACAAGATTAATTAGCCATCAAGGGCTAGTCATAATCTAATCCAAGACAAACTAACAACTAAACATCACAAACACATGAAAACCTAAACTAGCAAACAAGAGCATGAACTTGAACAAGAGAAGAAAGAGAATGAAATAAATCAAATCCAAACAACTAAATAAACATGAATTAGCAATGAAAACTAGACATTTAAACTAAACAAAACAAATACAAGAATTAAACTAGCAAAAGTAAACAAGGACAACATCTGAACTAAAGAAAGAAAAGGGAAGAAAACTTAGACTAGATTGATAGAAGGAACTTGAAATCCAAAGCTTGAATCCAAGACTACGATCTTCAATCCTAATCTAATCCTCATATTGAGATTTTATTTGATAAACTAACATAAAACCTAGCCTAAAAATTGCCAGAGAGAACTCTCGAGCGACCCCGGAACAAAAACGCCGAAGGAGGGTTAAATAGAAAAATCGAGCGAATGGGCGAACAGGGGAGAGGAACGATCGTGCCACGTGGCACGGCCCCAGCATGCCAGGGTGGACGACCTGCCACGTGGCACGGCCCCACTGTGCCACTTTTCTAGCGCAGTGGTTCGGCCCTCCTTGTCATCCGTTCTTGCCCACTTTTGCTCGTTTTGCCCGTTTTTGCTCCTTTTCACGACGTTTGCTTGATTTAAAGTTTATTACCTACAAAAGCAAATAAAATAAGTGAAAACTCTAAAAATTATATTATTATGCGAGCTAAAATTAATACAAGAGGCACATAAAAGACGACAAATTATCATCTAACAAATACCCCCACACCTATCTTTTGCTCGTCCTTCAAGCAAAACAAAATAAAAACTACCCAAAGAACCTAACTCACTGTCATAGAAATCACGGTTGCATTTGGCGTATGCAACAAGCCCATTAAATGCCTTGGTTCACCCGAGTGGACGAGTGAGGTCTTGTGAGGATTTGCAGAAGATATACCCATAAAATCATGAAAAAGAAAAATAAGTGGAAAAGGAGAAAGGAAAAGAAAGAAAACAAAGTAGATGTATAAACAAGGAACAAATATCTATATAACGGGAAAAACTGTACGCATTATAACCATCCATGCAGCAAAGATATTAGCCTGTATATAAACATAGTGTACACATCAAGACACTGTATCAACATATATGACATCGAACTATCAACTTTTCACCCCACTGTACATCAAAACTTGGAATCCATCCTAGTGCTTGGTGTGTAAGTGTATCATCATCCAAGAACTTAAGCTTGTCAAAACCAAACTCGTTCCCACCTGACTGACACATGCTACATTATTAACTTATTAACAAGGGAAGCAAGTTTTCCAGTAGCAGTATTGCCTCAAAGGATAAATCCCAGTAGCACGTGCCTCAAAGGGTAACGCCCAATGGGGCGTGCCTCAAAGGGATACTTGTCATTCCAAGTTTTATTTTTTTGTTTTCCCTTTTTCTTATTTTTTTGAAACGGAGACAAAAATTGAAGTAATCGTGTCGAAAATAAGTGGGAGAGTCAATCATGGAAGACTAAGATCCTAAGATAATGATGAAGTGTACACAAGGACTGGATTACATAGCTATAACAGACTATTGGGGTTAGAATTAGGACCAAGAGTGACACACTTAGAATGAAGATATATCGTGAACAACTTACTTAGGTACAAGCTAATAGCTAATGTATAAGGGATCAAAGTCAGTCAAAATAGTACAAGATCCCAAAAGCCAAAAAGAAAAACTATGCAAAGAAAAGGAAAAATTAAAAAATAAGTACAAAAAATGAAAAATTTACACAAAAATGAGAATAAAAGGGTAAATGACCCCACCCCCACACCTAAATCGCACAATGTCCTTATTGGGAGATGAGAGTCACCACGAACCACAGAACACACAAAAATCAAAGAAAACAAAATCACACAGAAGACACATAAAGCAAAACAAACACTCTTAAGAAAACTGAACATGCACACATATGCACAAGCTAGCACACTCTCCCAAAAACACTCACCAAATCAAAAATAAGACCACACATATATACTAAACTAACCACCAAAAATAAAGATATGCCAATCCATCAACACCACCAATCACAAAACACAAATGTGCACAGAAAAACAAAAATGGTGACCATAGCCATCAATGGCTAAAAAAATTTTCACCTCAAGATGATCATCAACAAAAACACAATCCTAATATCCACAGCTAAACAAAAGAAAATAAAGAAAATAAAAAGAAAGGAAAAGGGTCAGAATGATTATACCAGGTTGGGTACTGAACGTACTGAAACTATGCCTCTCTAAGATGGTTTGTGGAGGCCTGAGGAGCATCAGTCACTCTTCCTTATCTCTCAAGACTCGCCTCTCCAACTCAGACACCATCAGAGCTCTCAAGAGCTTATCATGTGCCTTTGCATGCATCTCAAAGCGATGTAAGTAAGTGAAAACTACGAAAGATGTAGCAAATAGAGTTAGCGCCCTCTTAAACTTATAAAATGGCATGGAAAAATTGAAATAATAATCAAAGAAAGTGGTCCACTCAATTTTTTAAGGCATGTCCTCTGGGTATGCACAATAAGGGTCCAAGGAGGGATTATACTCTCGAATGTCACCTAGGGACTCATGGAATGCATGCAAGTGAGAGGGTGTGATTGGAAATAAGGGGGATGAAATGGGGGTCAAGTCAAGTGGCTCGGTGCAAATTGGGTCGATATGCTCAATGTTAGGAGCGGCACCAACCACTAAACTATCATCACTCAACTCCTCAAAAGGGGCCTCCTCAAGACATGGCTCAACCAATATAAGTCCTCATGACCAAGAAAGTAAAACATCCTCTACAGAACTAGCATCACCCCGAGAAGTCTCGCCCATCTCTAACCCCGTGCACTGAGCTAAAGGAAGGGGAGAAGCAAGTAAGATCGAGTCACTAACACTAGTGTCCATAGGTGTGCCAGAAAAGGATGGAGCAACAAATGTCAATGGGGTCAAGGGAGGGTTAAACACTTCCCCTAGGTCGGTCAAAGGTGCATCATCAACATCATTAGACTCTAGGGGAAGGGAAGACTCATAGTCATTATAGAGACGAGCCTCAAGTCTAGGGTAAGGTGGACTAGGGTCGGTCTCATGCAATAAACCACACTCCCTCATCCTACTAACAAAATGCCCATGTTGCTCATTCATTGTCCCTATCATGGCATCAAGTCTAGCATGACATTCATCGAAAACATTATAATGAGGACAAGAATTCACATTGTGGTCAAAAGATGAACAATAAGAGCACACAATAGGAGAATAGGCGTGCAAATCATAGGAAATGGGGGAAGGGCACTCAAAAGACTCACTAGCAATCTTATGGTGCCATTGATTCCAAGCCAAGGACTCAAATAAGTTTTTATCACCATAACACATGTGCTTAAGGATGGCTCGGGTCTCATGTGTTATCCCCTCAAGCACAACATCGTATATTTCCCATTTTTCATACTCAGAAAGCATATATTGACCACGATAATCATTCAACCTAGACAAGTAGTGCCAAAAAGGTTCATGCTTAAACTAAGGTAAATGAAAAATACCCTTCTTGAATTGTTTGAAATTTTTGATTTTTTAATTTTTCCTTTATTTTTTTGGGATATTCTAAAATGCCTAGTCTCGAATGCTCAAGTAAATCCCAATATTGAAAGATGCCAACTCTCCGGCAACGGCGCTAAAAACTTGCTAAGGAAAAATAGAGTTTTAATATTTATAAACCCCAAGTGGAAGGTGTATTGTGGAGTACTTCGGGTGTCATCTACAAGGAGTTGTGTTCATGACTACCACAAATAACTAAAGCGTCTCGAGCTAGGCAAAATTGAAGGAGATAGAAAATAGAACTGAACTACTGAATTGAAAACAAAAGGGCTATGATTAGACCTAAGATAAATCAAGTAATCAAGTCAAGACCAAACCTTCCCTAACTATGCTAGCATTCAGAGTTGATCGGTTGCATCGTTGAGGCCACCTAAGCCCTCTCTCAACGATCAACAGGCTAATCTAGTTGCTGTAACCACCTATTTTCACGGGATTAGTTCAACTAAATTACTAGGTTTATAACCCTTGACCTAGCTAGCGACGAGACTTTTTTCATGTTACAATCCCAACTATTCTTTCTACCCACACTAGACAATTGACCTTACCGCTCAACATAAGTCAATTGCCCCAAAACACGAATTAAAGATCTTTCAAGCATTTCGTCGAATACTTGGCGGGCCTGAAGGAAAACTCTAAATTCTAAGCATAAACAATGTAGGGTTGGGGAATAAAAAAGATTAATTAGCCATCAAGGGCTAGCCACAATCTAATCCAACACAAACTAACAACTAAACATCACAAATACATGAAAACCTAACTAGCAGACAAGAACATGAACTTGAACAAGAGAAGATAGAGAATGAAATAAATCAAATCGAAACAACTAAGTAAACTTGAATTGACAATGAAAACTAAACATTTACGCTAAACAAAACAAATACAAGATTTAAACTAGTAAAACGTGAACAAGAAAAACATATGAACTAAAGAGAGAAAAGGGAAGAAAACTTAGACTTGATTGATAGAAGGAACTTGAAATCCAAAACTTGAATCCAAGACTACAATCTTCAATCCTAATCTAATCCTCCTATTGAGGTTTTATTTGATAAAATAACCAAAAACCTTGCCTAAAAATTGCCAGGGAGAACCCCCGAGCGACCCCGAGCTACCCCTGAACAAAAACGCCGAAGGAGAGTTAAATAGAAAAATCGAATGAACGGGCGAACAGGGGCGAGGCACGACTGTGTCACGTGCCATGGCCCCACCATGCCAGGCTGGCATGGCCCCACCATGTGACTTTTCTGGCGCGGTGGTTCGGCGCCCTTGTAGTCCCTTCTTGTCGACTTTTACTCTTTTTGCGCGTCTTTGCTCCTTTCGGCGACGTTTTCCCTATTTGAAGTTTATTACCCACAAAAGCAAATAAAATAAGTAAAAATTCTAAAAATTATATTATTATACGAGCTAAAATTCGGTAAAAGAGGTACGTAACATACGACAAACTATCACCTAACAAATACCCCCACAGCTATCTTTTGCGCATCCTCGAGCAAAACAAAATAAAAACTAACCTAAGAACCTAACTCACTGTCGTGGGAATCACGGTTGCATTTAGCGTATGCAACAAGCCCTTTGAACCCCTTGGTTCCCCCAAGTGGACAAGTAAGGTCTCATGGGGGTTTGCAGAAGAAACACCCACAGAATCTTGAAAAAGAAAAATAAGTGGAAAAGGAGAAAGGAAAACAAAGAAAACAAAATAGATATACAAACAAGGAACAAATATCTATACAAGGGGAAAAGTTGTACGCATTATAACTAACCAAATTACTAATGCATCAAAGATATTAGCCTGTAT
Source organism: Carnegiea gigantea (assembly GCA_029747015.1). NCBI lineage: Eukaryota > Viridiplantae > Streptophyta > Magnoliopsida > Caryophyllales > Cactaceae > Carnegiea > Carnegiea gigantea. Next base: position 636,915 of record JAKOGI010000304.1, on the reverse strand, counting down.
ATAAACATGGTGTACATATCAAGACTCTCTATTTATATACATGACATCAAAGGACCAACTTTTCGCCCCGCTGTACATTAAAATCTGGAATCCATCCTAGTGCTTGGTCTATAAGTGTATCATCATCCTAGGACTTAGATTTACCAAAATCAAACTCGTTCCCCCCTGACTGACACATACTACATTATTAACTTATGAACAAGGGAAGCAAGCTTTCCAGTAGTAGTATTTCCTCAAAGGGTAACACGCAGTAGCACGTGCCTCAAAGAGTAATGCCCAATGGCGCATGCCTCAAAAGGAGACTTGTCATTCCAAATTTTATTTTTTTCATTTTCTTTTTTTTCATTTTTTTTGGTTTTTTTTAATGCAAATAAAAATTAAAGTAACCGTGTCGAAAATAGGTGGGAGAGTCAATCACGGAAGACTAAGATCCTAAGAGAATGACGAAGTGTACACAAGGACTTGATTACATAGCTATAACAGACTATTGGGGTTAGAATTGGGACCAAGAATGACACACTTCGGATAAAGGTCTATCATGAAAAACTTACTTATGTACAAGCTAATAGCTAAGGCACAAGGGATCAAAGTCAGTCAAAATAGTACAAAACCCCAAAAGCCCAAAAGAAAAACTATGCAAAGAAAAGGAAAAATTAAAAAATTAGCACAAAAAATGAAAAATTTGCACAAAAATGAGAATAAAAAGGTAAATGACCCCACCCCCACACCTAAATCGCACAATGTCCTCATTGGGAGCTGAGAGTCACCACCAACTACAAAACACACAAAAATCAAAGAAAGCAAAATCACACACAAGACACACAAAACAAAACAAACGCGCACAAGAACACTAAACCTGCACACATATACATAAGCTAGCACACTCTCGCAAAAACAATCACCAAATCAAAAGCAAGACCACACATATATACTAAACTAACCACCAAAAATAAAGATATACCAACCCATCAACACCACCAATCACAAAACACAAATGTGCACAAAAGTACAAAAATGGTGATCATAGCAATCAATGGCTCAACAACGTCCCAAATTTCACCTCAAGATGATCACCAACAAAAATACAATCCTAATATCCGACGCTAAACAAAAGAAAATAAAGAAAATAAAAAGAAAGGAAAAGGGTCAGAACGATTATACCAGGTTGCATACTAAATGTACCCAAACTATGTCTCTCTAAGATGGTGCTGTAGAGGCATGAGGAGCATTAGCCACTCCTCCTTATCTCTCAAGACTCGCCTCCCCAACTCAGACGCCGTCAGAGCTCTCAAGAGCTCATCATATGCCTTTGCATACATCTCAAAGTGATGTAAGTAAGAGAACACTACTAAAGATGTAGCAAATAGAGTTAGTGCCCTCTTAAACTTATCAAATGTCATAGAAAAATTGAAACAATAATCAAAGAAAGTGGCCCACTTAATTTTCCTAGGCATGTCCTCTAGGTATGCACAATAAGGGTCCAAGGAGGGATTATACCCTCGAACGTCATCTAGGGACTCATGGAATGCATGCAAGTGAGGCGGTGTGGTGGAAAATAAGAGGGATGAAATGGGGGTCAAGTCAAGTGGCTTGGTGTAAATTGGGTTGATATGCTCAATGATAAGAGCAGCACCAACCACTAAACTATCGTCACACAACTCCTCGAAGGGTGCCTCCTCAAGATATGGCTCAACCAATGTAAGTCCTCCTGACCAAGAAAGTAAAACATCCTCTACAGAACTAGCATCACCCCGGGAAGTCTCGCCCATCTCTAACTCCAAGCACTGAGCTAAAAGAAGGGGAGAAGCAAGTAAGATTGAGTCACTGTCCATAGGCGTGCTAGAAAAGGACAGAGTAACAAATGTCAATGGGTCAAGGGAGGGTCAAACACTTCCCCTAGGTCAGTCAAAGGTGCATCATTAACAACATTAGACTCCAGGGGAAGGGAAGACTCACAGTTATCATAGAGACGAGCCTCAAGTCTAGGGCAAGGTAGACTAGGGTCGGTCTCATGCAATAAACCACACTCCCTCATCCTACTAACAAAACGCTTTCGTTGCTTATTCATTGTCCCTATCATGGCATCAAGTCTAGCATAACATTCATCGGAAGCATTATAATAAGGATAAGAATTCATATCGTAGTCAAAAGATGAACAATAAGAGCACGTAAGAGGGGAATAGGTATGCAAATCATAGGAAATGGGGGAACGGCACTCAAAAAACTCACTAGCAATCTCATGGTGCCATTGATACCAAGCTAAGGATTTAAATAAGTCCCACATATCATCAACGCCTAAAAAGCACATACCACCTTAACACATGGACTCAATGATGGCTCGGGTCTAATGTGTTATCCCCTCAAGCACAACGTCGCATATTTCTCATTTTTCATACTCAACAAGCATATATTGAACACGATAATCATTCAACCTAGACAAGTAGTGCCAAAAAGGTTCATGCTAAAACTGAGGCAGATGGAAAATAGCCACTTTGAATTTTTTAAAACTTTTGATTTTTTAATTCTTCCTTTTTTTTGGGATTTTCTAAAAGACGTAGTCTCGAATGCTCAAGTAAATCCCCATATTGAAAGATGCTAACTGCTCGGCAACGGTGCCAAAAACTTGTTAGGGAAAAACGGAGTTTTACTATTTATAAACCCCAAGTGCAAGGTGTATCATTGAGTAGTTGGGGTGTCGTCCGCAAGGAGTTGTGTTTCTAACTACCAAAACTAACTAAAGCGTCTCGGGTTAGACAAAATCGAAGGGGGTAGAAAATAGAACTAAACTACTGAAGTGAAAACAAAAGGGCTATAATTAGACCTATGATAAACCAAGTAATCAAGTCAAGCCCAAACCTTCCCTGACTATGCTAGCATTCAGAGTTGATCGGTTGCATCGTTGAGGCTACCTAAGCCATCTCTCAATGGTCAATAGGCTAATCTAGTTGCTCTAACCACCTATTTTCATAAGATTAGTTCAACCAAACTACTAAGTTAACAACCCCTGACCTAGCTAGCGACGAGACTATTTTCAAGTCCCAATCCCAACTATTCTCTCTACCCATACTAGACAATCGACCTCACTTCTCAGTATAAGTCAATTGCCCCAAAACACGGATGAAGGCTCTTTCAAGCGTTTCATCGAGCACTTAGCGAGCGTGAAAGAAAACTCTAAACTCTAGGTATAAACAATGTAGGGTTGGGGTATAAACAAGATTAATTAGCCATCAAGGGCTAGCCACAATCCAATCCAACACAAACTAACAACTAAACATCACAAACACATGGAAACCTAAACTAGCAAACAAGAACATGAACTTGAACAAGAGAAGATAGAGAATGAAATAAATCAAATCGGAACAACTAGGTAAATATGAATTAACAATGAAAACTAAACATTCACACTAAACAAAACAAATACAAGAATCCAACTAGCAAAACGTAAACAAGAATAACATATGAACTGAAGAGAGAAAAGGGAACAAAACTTAGACTTGATTGATAAAAGGAAGTTGAAATCCAAAGCTTGAATCCAAGATTACAATTTTCAATCCTAATGTAATCCGCCTATTGAGGTTTTATTTGATAAAATAACCTAAATCCTAACCTTAAAATCGCCTGAGAGAACCCCTGAGCGACCCCGGGCAACCCCCGAACTCAAACGCCAAAGGAGGGTTAAATAGAAAGATCGGGCGAATGGGTAAACAGGGGTGAGGCACGACCGTGCCACGTAGCATGGCCCCACCATGGCAGGGTGGCATGACCATGCCAGTGGGGCCTTTTCTGGCAAGGTGGTTCGGCCCCCCTATAGTCCCTTCGTGCCGGCTTTTACTCTTTTTGCCCGTCTTCGCTCCTTTTCGCGACATTTGCTCGATTTGAAGTTTATTATCTGCAAAAGCAAATAAAACAAGTAAAAACTCTACAAATTATATTATTATACGAGCTAAAATTAGGTAAAACGCGCACTTAAAATACAACAAATTATCACCCAACAAATACCCCCACACCTGTCTTTTGCTTGTCCTCGAGCAAAACAAAATAAAAACTAACCTAAGAACCTGACTCACTGTCGTAGGAATCACACTTGTATTTAGCATATGCAACAAGGCCTTTAAACCCCTTGGTTTCCCTAAGTGGACGGTGAGGTCTCATGAGGGTTTGTGAAAGATAAACCCACAAAATCTTGAAAAAGAAAAATAAGTGGAAAAGGAGAAAGGAAAACAAAGAAAACAAAATAGATATACAAACAAGGAGCAAATATCTATAAAAGGGGAAAAACTGTACACATTATAACCAACCAAATTGACAATGCAGCAAAGATATTAGCCTGTATAAAAACATAGTGTACATATCAAGACTCTCTATTCACATACATGACATCAAAGCACCAACTTTTTACCCCACTGTACATCAAAATCTGGAATCCATCCGAGCGCTTGGTCTGTAAGTGTACCATCGTCCCAAGACTTAAGTTTACCAAAATCAAACCTGTTCCAACCTGACTAACACATGCTACATTATTAACTTATTAACAAGGGAAGTAAGCTTTCCAGTAGCAGTATTTCCTCAAAGGGTAACAAGCAGTAGCATGTTCCTTAAAGGGTAACGCCCAGTGGCACATGCCTCAAAGGGATACTTGTCATTCCAAATTTTATTTTTTTCTTTTTCTTTTTTTTCTTTTTTTTTTTGGTTTTTTTTGAATGCAGACATAAATTAAGGTAACCGTGTCAAAAATAGGTGGGAGAATCAATCACGGAAGACTAAGATCCTAAGATAATGATGAAGTGTACACAAGGACTGGATTACATAGCTATAACAGGCTGTTGGGATTAGAATTGGGACCAATAATGACACGCTTGGGAGAAAGATCTATCATGAACAACTTACTTAGGTGCAAGCTAATAACTAAGGTACAAGGGATCAAAGTCAGTCAAAATAGTACAAGACCCTAAAAGCTAAAAAGAAAAACTATGCAAAGAAAAGGAAAAATTGAAAAATTTGCACAAAAAACGGGAAATTTGCATGCAAATGAAATAAAAGGGTAAATGACCTCACCCCCACGCCTAAATCTCACAATGTCCTCATTGGGAGCTGTGAGTCATCAACAACCACAAAATACACAAAAATCAAAGAAAACAAAATCACACATAAGGCACACAAAACAAAACAAATACACATAAGAACAGTCAACTTGCACACATATATATAAGCTAGCACACTCTCCCAAAAACACTCACCAAATCAAAAACAAGACCACATATATATACTAAACTAACCATCAAAAACAAAGATATACTAATCTATTAACACCACCAATCATACAACACAAATGTGCACAAAAATACAAAAATGGTGATCATAGCCATCAATGGCTCAACAACAACCCAAATTTCACCTCAGGATGATCACCAACAAAAACTCGCCTCTCCAACTCAGACGCTATCAGAGCTCTCAAGAGCTTATCATATGCCTTTGCAGGCATCTCAAAGTGATGTAAGTAAGAGAACACTACTGAAGATGTAGCAAACAGAGTTAGTGCCCTCTTAAACATATCAAATGCCATAGAAAAACTGAAATAATAATCAAAGAAAGTGGTCCACTCAATTTTCCTAGGCATGTCCTCTAGGTATGCACAATAAGGGTCCAAGGAGGGATTATACCCTCGAATGTCACCTAGGGACTCATAGAATGCATACAAGTGAGAGGGTGTGGTGGGAAATAAGGGGGATGAAATGGGGGTCAAGTCAAGTGGCTTAGTGCAAATTAGGTCGATATGCTCAATAGAGCGGCACCAAGCACTAAACTATTATCACACAACTCCTCGAAAGGGGCCTCCTCAAGATATGGCTCAACCAATGTAAGTCCTCTTAACCAAGAAAGTAAAACATCCTCTACAGAACTAGCATCACGCCGAGAAGTCTCGCGTATCTCTAACCCCGTGCACTGACCTAAAGGAAAGGGAGAAGCAAGTAAGATCGAGTTACTAGTACTAGTGTCCATAGGTGTGCTAGAAAAGGATGGAGTAACAAATGTCAATGGGGTCAAAGGAGGGTCAAATACTTCCCCTAGGTCAGTCAAAGTGCATCATCAACAACATTAGACTCTACAGAAAGGGAAGACTCACAGTCATCATTGAGACGAGCCTCAAGTCTAAGGCAAGGTAGACTGGGGTCGGTCTCATGCAATAAACCACACTGCCTCATCCTACTAACAAAACGCTCATGTTGCTCACTCATTGTCCCTATCATGGCATCAAGTCTAGCATAACATTCACATCATAATAAGGATAACAATTCACATCATGGTTAAAAGATGAACAATAAGAACACACTAGAGGAGAATAGGTGTGCAAATCATAGGAAATAGGGGAATGGCACTCAAAAGACTCACTAGCAATCTCATGGTGCCATTCAAGCCAAGGACTCAAATAAGTCCCACATGTCATCAACGCCTAAAAGCACATAACACCATAACACATAGACTCAAGGATGGCTCGGGCCTCATGTGTTATACCCTCAAGCACAACTTCGAATATTTCCCATTTTTCATACTAAAAAAGCATATATTGAGCATGAGAATCATTTAACCTAGACAAGTACTGCCAAAAAGGTACATGGTCAAACTGAGGTAGATGGAAACTAGCCATCTTGAATTTTTTGAAATTTTGTTTTTTTGATTTTTCCTTTTTTTTGAGATTTTCTAAAAGGCTAGTCTCGAATGCTCAAGTAAATCCCAATATTGAGAGATGCAAACTCCTCAGCAACGGGGCCAAAAACTTGTTAAGGAAAAATAAAGTTTTAATATTTATAAACCCCAAGTGCAAGGTGTATCGTTGAGTACTTGGGGTGTGGTCCGCAGGGAGTTGCGTTTCTAACTACCAGAACTAACTAAAGCGTCTCGAACTATGCAAAATCGAAAGGGATAGAAAATAGAACTAAACTACTGAAGTGAAAACAAAAGGGCTATGATTAGACCTAAGATAGACCAAGTAATCAAGTCAAGCCCAAACCTTCCCTAACTATTCTAGCATTCAGAGTTGATTGGTTGTATCGTTGAGGCCACCCAAGCCCTCTCTCAACAGTCAATGGGCTAATCTAGTTGCTCTAACCACCTATTTTCATGGGATTAGTTCAACTGAATTACTAGGTTGGCAAGCCTTGACCTAGCTAGCAACGAGACTATTTTCAAATTCCAATCCCAACTATTCTCTCTACCCACACTAGACAATCGACCTCACCTCTCAGCATAAGCCAATTGCCCCAAAACACGGATGAAAGAGCTTTTAAGCATTTCATCGAACACTTGGTAGGCGTGAAAGAAAACTCTAAATTCTAGGCATAAACAAGGTAGGGTTGGGGCATAAATAAGATTAATTAGCCATCAAGGGCTAGCCACAATCCAATCCAACACAAACTAACAACCAAAAATCACAAACACATGAAAACCTAAACTAGCAAACAAAAAGATGAACTTGAACAAGAGAAGATAGAGAATGAAATAAATCAAATCGAAACAACTAAGTAAACATGAATTAACAATGAAAACTAAACATTTACACTAAACAAAACAAATACAAGAATTAAACTAGCAAAACATAAACAAGAACAACATATGAACTAAAGAGAGAAATGGGAAGAAAACTTAGACGTGATTGATAGAAGGAACATGAAATCCAAAGCTTGAATCCAAGACTACAATTTTCAATCCTAATGTAATCTTCCTATTGAGGTTTTATTTGATAAAATAACCTAAAACCTAGCCCCCGAACAAAAAGCCGAAGGGGGGTTAAATAGAAAAATCGAGTGAACGGGCGAACAGGAGGGAGACATGACCGTGCCACATGGCATGGCCCCACCATGCCAAGGTGGCGCGACCATGCCACATGGCACGGCCCCACCGTGTGACTTTTCTGGCATGGTGGTTCGGCCCCCTATAGGCCCTTCTTGACGGCATTTACTCTTTTTGCCCATCTTCGCTCCTTTTCCCGACGTTTGCTCGATTTGAAGTTTATTACCTGCATCAGCAAATAAAACAAGTAAAAACTCTAAAAATTATATTATTATATGAGCTAAAATTAGATTAAAGGAGCACTTAAAATACGACAAATTATCACCCAACAAATACCCCCACACCTATTTTTTGCTCGTCCTTGAGCAGAACAAAATAAAAACTAACTAAAGGACCTAACTCACTTTTATAGGAATCACGGTTGTATTTAGCGTATGCAGCAAACCCTTTAAACCCCTTGGTTCTTCCAAGTGAACGAGTGAGGTCTCGTGAGGGTTTGCAGAAGATACACCCACAAAATCTTGAAAAAGAAAAATAAGTGGAAAAGGAGAAAGGGAAACAAAGAAAACAAAATATATATACAAGCAAGGAATAAATATCTATACAAGGGGAAAAACTGTACGCATTATAACCAACCAAATCACCAATCCAGTAAAGATATAAGACTGTATACATAGTGTACATATCAAGAGTCTTTGTTAACCTACATGAAATCAAAGCACCAACTTTTCACCCCAATGTACATCAAAATCTAGAATCTATCATAGTGCTTGGTTTGTAAGTGTATCATCATCCTAGAGCTTAAGCTTATCAAAATTAAACTCGTTCCCAGCTGACTGACACATGCTACATTATTAAGTTATCAATAAGAGAAGCAAGCTTTCCAATAGCAGTATTGCCTCAAAGGGCAACATGTAGTAGCATGTGACTCAAAGGGTAATGCTTAGTTGCGCATACCTCAAAGGGGTACTTCTCATTCCAAATTTTATTTTTTTCTTTTTCTTTTTTTTCTCATTTTTTTTGCTTTTTTTGAATGCAGACAAAAATTAAAGTAACTATGTCAAAAATAGGTGGGAGAGTCAATCACGAAAAACTAAGATCCTAAGATAATGATGAAGTGTGTACAAAGACTGGATTACATAGCTATAACAGACTGTTAGGGTTAGAATTAGGATCAAGAATGACACACTTGGGATAAAGATCTATCATGAATAACTTACTTAGGTACAAGCTAATAGCTAAGGTACAAGGGATCAAAGTCAGTCAAAATAGTACAAGACCCCAAAAGCCAAAAAGGAAAACTATGCAAAGAAAAGGGAAAATTGAAAAATTTACACAAAAATGAAAAATTTGCACAAAAATGAGAATAAAAGGGTAAATGACCCCACCCCCACACCTAAATCGCACAATGTCCTCATTGGGAGCTGAGAGTCACCACCAACCACAGAACACACAAAAATCAAAGAAAATAAAATCACACACAAGACACACAAAGCAAAACAAACACTCTCAAGAACACTGAACATGCACACATATACACATGCTAGCATACTCTCCTAAAAACACTCACCAAATCAAAAACAAGACCACATATATATACTAAACTAACCACCAAAAATAAAGATATGCCAATCCATCAACGCCACCAATCACAAAACACAAATGTGCACAAAAATACAAAAATGGTGACCATAGCCATCAATGGCTAAAAAATTTTCACCTCAAGATGATCATCAACAAAAACACAATCCTAATATCCATAGCTAAACAAAAGAAAATAAAGAAAATAAAAAGAAAGGAAAAGGGTCAGAATGATTATACCAGGTTGGGTACTGAATGTACTAAAACTATGCCTCTCTAAGATGGTGTTGTGGAGGCCTGAGGAGCATCAGCCACTCCTCCTTATCTCTCAAGACTCACCTCTCCAACTCAGACGCCATCAGAGCTCTCAAGAGCTTATCATGTGCCTTTGTATTCATCTCAAAGTAATGTAAGTAAGAGAACACTACTAAAGATGTAGCAAATAGAGTTAGTGCCCTCTTAAACTTATCAAATGCCATAGAAAAAATGAAATAATAATTAAAGAAAGTGGTCCACTCAATTTTCCTAGGCATGTCCTCTAGGTATGCACAATAAGGGTTCAAGAAGGGATTCTACCCTCGAATGTCACCTAGAGACTCATGGAATGCATGCAAGTGAGAAGGTGTGGTGGGAAATAAGGGGGATGAAATGGAGGTCAAGTCAAGCGGCTCGGTGCCAATTGGGTCGATATGCTCAATCCTTGGAGCAGCACCAACCACTAAACTATCATCATACAACTCCTCGAAAGGGGCCACCTCAAGATATAGCTCAACCAATGTAAGTCCTCCTGACCAAGAAAGTAAAACATCCTCTACAGAACTAGCATCACCTCGAGAAGTCTCACCCATCTCTAACCCCGTGCACTGAGCTAAAGGAAGGGTAGAAGCACGTAAGATCGAGTCACTAACACTAGTGTCCATAGGTGTCCTAGAAAAGGATAGAGTAACAAATATCAATGGGGTCAAGGGAGGGCCAAACACTTCCCCTAGGTCGGTCAAAGTTGCATCATCAACAACATTAGACTCTAGGGAAAGAGAAGACTCACAGTTATCATAGAGACGAGCCTCAAGTCTAGGGCAAGGTAGACTAGGGTCGGTCTCATGTAATGAACCACACTCCCTCATCCTACTAACAAAATGCTCGTGTTGCTCTTTCATTATCCATATCATGGCATCAAGTCTAGCATGACATTCATCGGAAACATCATAATAATAACAAGAATTCACATCGCGGTCAAAAGATGAACAATAAGAGCACATAAGAGGAGAACAGGCATGCAAATCATAGGAAATGGGCGAAGGGCACTCAAAAGACTCACTAGCAATCTCCTAGTGCCATTGACACCAAGCCAATGACTCAAATAAGTGCCACATATGATTAACACCTAAAAAGCACATACCACCATAACACATGGAGTTAAGGATGGCTTGGATCTCATGTGTTATCCTCTCAAGCACGACATCGCATATTTCCCATTTTTCATGCTTAAAAAGCACATATTGAGCATAATAGTAGTGCCAAAAAGGTTCATGCTCAAACTGAGGTAAATGGAAAATAACCATCTTGAATTTTTTAAAATTTTTGATTTTTTAATATTTCCTTTTTTTTGAGATTTTCTAAAAGGCTTAGTCTCGAATGCTGAAGTAAATCCCAATATTAAAAGACGCCAACTCCTCAGCAACAGCGCCAAAAATCTGTTAGGGAAAAATAGAGTTTTAATATTTATAAACCCCAAGTGCTAGGTGTATTATTGAGTATTTGGGGTGACGTTCACAGAGAGTTGTGTTTCCAACTACCAGAACTAACTAAAGCGTCTCGAGCTAGGCAAAATCAAAGGGAATAGAAAATAGAACTAAACTACAAAAGTGAAAACAAAAAGGCTATGATTAGACCTAAGATAAACCAAGTAATCAAGTCAAGCCCAAACCTTCCCTACCTATCCTAGCATTCAGAGTTGATCAGTTGCATGGTTGAGGCCACCTAAGCCCTCTCTTAAGGTCAATAGGCTAATCTAGTTGCTCTAACCACTTATTTTCATGAGATTAGTTCAACTAAATTGCTAAGTTAACGACCCTTGACCTAGCTAGCGATGAGACTATTTTCATGTCCCAATTCCAACTATTCTCTCTACCCACACTAGACAATGAACCTCACCTAATCACCCCACCCAAAACACGGATGAAAGCTCTTTCAAGTATTCCATCGAACACTTGGTGGACGTTAAAGAAAACTCTAAATTCTAGGCATAAACAATGTAGGGTTGGGGCATAAACAAGATTAATTAGCCATCAAGGGCTAGTCACAATCCAATGCAACACAAACTAACAGCTAAACATCACAAACCCATGAAAACCTAAACTAGCAAACAAGAATATGAACTTGGATAAGACAAGAAAGATAATGAAATAAATTAAATCTAAACAACTAAATAAACATGAATTAACAATGAAAACTAAACATTTAAACTAAGCAAAACAAATATGAGAATTAAACTAGCAAAACATAAACAAGAACAACATATGAACTAAAGGTAGAAAAGGGAAGAAAACTTAGACTTGATTGATATAAGGAACTTGAAATCCAAAACTTGAATCCAAGACTTAAAATCTTCAATCCTAATATAATCCTCCTATTGAGGTTTTATTTGATAAACCAACCTAAAATCAAACCTAAAAGTCGCCAGAGAGAACCCCCGAGCGACCCCCGAGCAAAAACGTCGAAGAAGGGTTAAATAGAAAAATCGACCGAATGAATGAACAGGGGGGAGGCACGACCGTGCCACGTGGCACGACCCCACCATGCCACTTTTCTGGCATGGTGGTTCAGCCCCCCTATCATCCCTTCTTGTCGGCTGTTGCTCTTTTTGCCCGTCTTTGCTCCTTTTCATGACGTTTGCTCGATTTGAAGTTTATTACCTACAAAAGCAAATAAAACAAGTAAAAACTCTAAAAATTATAATATTATATGAGCTAAAATTAGGTAAAAGGGGCACACAATATACGATAAATTATCACCTTGCAGCTGTGTTACCTTAGAACAAATCCAACATTGCTTTATTGAAACAACGACAGTGTGACTGGATAACAATCCTAGTTTTTGAAGCTTTGAAAAAGGCAAACGACCAAGCCTAGTGTACCATACATCTTCAAAGGACATACTAGCATTACAAATTGATGTTTGATTATCTATAGAAAAGACTTGAGAATTCTTGACAAAACCATCTAATTTTGCAACAGAACTTGATTTGAGCAGGTATAGCCCAGCATAATGTTCACCAAGAACCTGAAGCTTCCTCAGTGAAGGGGCCTACATAAGACAACGATTGAGCATAAAGATAATGCAGCCATTTAGTTGGCTAGATAGTTTACTCACAGATAGCAGATTATATCTAAAACTTGGAATGTAAAGAACCCCATATAAAGTCAAGGAGTTGTTGAGAACAACCGTGCCAGTATGTGTAACATAAACACATTTTCCATTTGGTTGAGTGACAGTGCTGGGCTTAAAAAGGACCATAAAACTGCTAAATAGATCCTTGTTGTGACACATATGACCACTAGATCCAGTGTCAACAATCCAAGTGCTTTGCCAATCAGAAACACTAGACAGTAAGCATAAATTTTCTGTGTGATTAATACTACTCGTACCTGCAAAGCTTAAGAAAGCTGCTAAGCTAGAATTGTAGTCAGTTTCTTGTTTTAGTACCCCAGTATTATATCATGCCTTATTCAGCTGCACATTTTGAAGTAATGAAATTAACTGTAAAGCCTGGTCGGAAGTTAAACCTAGAACTACAACATTGCCTTGAGGTTGAGGTTTATGAAAATTGGAAATAAAATCTTGGCTATCTATCTGAACTAGAGCAGCTGTTCTTTTTCCTCCCTTAAACTTAGTATTTGGTGGAAAGCCATGCAACCTGTAGCATTTCTCTATGACATGTCCAGGTTTCTTGCAATAATTGTAAAACAGATTAGATCTCCTCACTTCACTCCTTTCAAACCTGTTGGGGGGATTTTCAACTCTTATCTCGACTCTAACCTTCTGTCGTCTGTAGAACTAGTGTGGTTTGTGTGTTTCCACTAAAAGAGATGTCGAATCTACAAGGAAATGGCCACTGCCTTGATTTCTCTCAGCTTTTCCTCTTGGATTAACATTGAATACACTTGACTAATCGAAGGTAGAGGGCTCATCATAAGGATGTTACCCCTGACTGAATTATAATCATCATTCAACCCTATTAGGAATTGTAACAACTTCTGGTTCTACTCTCTCTTAAGCATTTTTCCAGCAGAATTACAAGTGCATATAGGAATTTCATCTAAATCATCCAATTCATTCTATAAACCTTTCACCTTAGTAAAATAGGTTGCAATGTCATTTGCGCCTTGACTCACATTGCACATTTCCCTTTTTCCTTGATATAGTTTGGCATCATTGATTTAGCCAAATCTTTCCTCAAGTTCTACCTACATTTGTCTAGCAGATTTAGCATATGTAACACTATCTACAATGGTCTTGGTTAACACATTTAAAATCCAAGACATAACCATGTCATTACATTTCATCCATTTCTTGAAATTTGGAGATCTAGGTTGAGGTTTAGCAAGGGTTCCATCAACGAAATGCAGTTTACTTTTTGTGGACAAAGCAATTATCACAGTTCTTTTCCATGAACCAAAAGTAGTTCCATCAAATGGTGTGGATCCAAGAAGTAAACCTGGATGATCTGAAGGATGAAGGAAGTATGCTTCTGTAAGGTCCTCTGCGAAAATCACCACTTCAGCATTAATTGTTGATGCCGCCATTTTTTAAGAAGCTTAAGAAAAAGAAACTGAAGACTCCAAGATCGAAAAACAAATCCTTGAATTCCTTGATATACAAACTGGGTTGAGTGAAGAATCTATTCAATCAATCAACTAAGAATAGAAGAAATTGATGTTTAAATTATTGAACTCATAGATTCAGGCTCTGATACCATGTTGACATTTGAAAGAAATTCCTAGCAATCATAGAATAAGAAGACAATAGAGAGAAGGAGGAGGATTT
>JAKOGI010000304.1:612500-617500 GCA_029747015.1 Carnegiea gigantea | reverse complement strand
AGAGATTATGTCACGAACTTTCATTAGCTAAACATGCACATTCAAACTCATATGCTCGATGCATTACAAGGGTATGGCCATGTTGTACTTGGAATTTCATTTATATTGCATTTAGATTCTTATTCACATGGTGTGCATGAAAATCTTTCTTTTCTTTTTCTGAAAACACTTTTGCTTAGCCTCTTTAGGCTCATAAGAACTCTTTTCTTAGTTTCTTTAGGCTCATATTCTTAAAAGAATCTCTTTAATATTGGTCTCATAATGACCCTAAAAAAAACTTTCTTTCGGAAATAATTAAAAAGGCGAAACGCTGACTACTTTTCTTACTTATTAGGAAATTACTCTGGGCATAAGATTATCATAAAGTGCTGGTTGGGAGAGATCTACACTCAATCCCAATGAGATTAACTCACACTAAGCTCTTACTCCCGGGATGGCAACTAACTTTTGGACCTTAACCCTCGTCAGGGTCTCTAGGAATTACTCCCTAGGCTAGGCATTCTCCCGTTCAAGCAGGTTCACTCCTATCTATTGTCTCTAAGCACTTATCTTAGCCATTTAAGCATCTGGTCATAATGACGAATAAGTTTGCTGCCTCTTACAGTGAAATCCTTTTTCATATAACGCACTCTCTTTTTATTTAAATTCTTTAGGGATTCCCCTTTCAAGTGAGTTTACTCCAAAAACTGTATTTGCGTAGTTAAAATAGGCCATCATTTGCTATTAGTTATGGCTACTATTAGTTACAAACATGAAAAACTTCCTTTTTGAAGCTCACCCTCACTCGCAATAAGAAACTTGATGGCATAAAAGGGAGGGGGTTGCACGTAACACATTCAAACACTTCATAATCAATCAATCATAGCATAAGCCACACATGGCCTCATAATTCATACGATTGCAGTTAATTCACAACCCAGGCTCCCTCCTCGCATAGCAACCGGCCACAGGAAACTTCGAACCACTCATAGTTTACCTCAAACCATCCAACTACCATCTTAGTTTTCAATTCGATAATCATAACATATTATCATGAAAACATATAGAGAGACATGTAATAGAGTTTATGCACTTACCTGGGCAAGCAGCGCCATCCAACGGTGCGTTACCGCAAGCATACATATATATATATATATATCCATATTTACGTATACGTCTACAATGCCTTAACTTGAAATAACACTTAACAAACCAACTAAACTAATCAAACAGAAATCTTATCGCATTCAAGGTGTTCATTTATTATTTCGAAGTTACGGTTCAGGTATAAACTAACCAATCACACAAGTATCGGTTCTAAGCACACTCATTTCTTTTCGAAGTTATTAATCGAGCATGAATTAACTAAGTGTACATATGTCGATTCTAAACATTCATATTTCACTTCGAAGTTACTAAACGAACATAAATTAACTAAGCGTACATATATCGATCCTAAACATTCATATTTCCTTCGAAGTTATTAAACGAACATAAATTATCTAAGTGTACATGTATCTAATCTAAATAGGTATATTTCATTTCGAAGCTATTTTTCAGGCACGTATTAACTAAATATACTTGAATCGATTCTAAACATGCATAATTCATTTCGAAGCTATCTTTTAGGCATGTATTAACTAAATATACTTGAATTGATTCTAAATATGTATAATTCATTTCGAAGCTACCTTTCAGGCAGGTATTAACTAAATATACTTGAATCGATTCTAAACATGCATAATTCATTTCAAATCTAATTTTTAAGCATAAACTAACTAAACTTAACATGCATCGATTTAAACTAAATTCAGCTGAAACAGAACATGCATAACCCCCAATCGATCTGACTAATCCTAAACTCACATGTAATGCAACTTAAGGGTTAAAATAGTTTCGAAACTACTAATACTTAGGAGGCGAGAAACACCCACCTGGACTCCAAGCTAAGGACCCATTCTAAGGGTTTTGGGCTCGACTTTGGGTGTTACAAAACCCCAATCCTCGACCCTTGCTCGCTGACCAAACCCTAGTCTGAATGTCTTGCCAAACCCGAAACCCTAGCTTTCAAACCCTTGACTCATACAGCCCTTGGTGGTCGCCAATACTCGAACCCATCGGTGGCACCTTGTCGGCGTCGACCCCTACCATGTCTGCCGTGGTCGCGACCGTTTTTCTCGCTCTCGACCTCTCAATCTCTCGATCTCTCTATCGCTTGGTTGTAGAGGGCCGACATGGCGTGACCCAGGGTGGCGCCGCCACCGTTGGCGCTCGCTTCTTTCTCTCTTTCTCTCTCTCTCCCCCCTATCTCTCTCTCTCTTGGGTGCTTGCCGGGGAGGGGTCAACGGGGAGCCAAAACAAGAACCCCCCTTCTTGCGTTTTCTGCTGTGAAAGAAAGGGGCTTAGCCCCTTTTTACTCTCTTTTTTTTTGTCTGAAGCTATTCAGTAATTGGTACTACTAGTCTAGTTCATATCCTAAACTCTAAACCTGAATCGTTAATACGGCCTTCTATCGAATATTCGTTCCCAAATATATAAAGGTTCGATTTATTAAACATCGAACTACTTCCAAGGTTGACAACCTAATCGTACTTGAGAAACGACTAAATTAAACTATCAGCACAAATTAGCACGAATTAATCTCAAAATCAATAATAACAATAGTAATTCTTTCTAATAAAATTATCGTTCACATAAGCACATCGATAATAATTTAACTCGTAGAGTTAATAAAAAATACGAATTTTATAACATAGAAGGTAAGACAGCCAGGTTAACTTAAAAGAAGGTGGGTCTTCAGTTGATGGGATGACATTGTGAAATTAGGTTGCCTTGAGTCGTAATTTAGTTCTTAGAGTCGTTCAAGTCGCTTTCGGTTTAATTATAGAGTTGTGATTTTTAATTTTAGTTGAGTCGTTATTTCGCTTTAGTAATTTAGTTTATTTTTGGTTTTTGAATTTAGTTAGTATTTCGATTTTGATTTTTGTTTTTATTGAGATTAGTTTTATTTTAATTTTTAGAGTTTATTGGTTGCTGAAAAAACAATACTAAGCGGTTTGGTTTATGTGCAGCAAAAAGAAACAAGGCAAAACTGATCCAAAAAACTTCAGACCAGTGCATATGTTTCACTAATTTCAGATTTTGTTTGAATTTTCTAGAACATTTATGGTGTGATTCTTACTGTCTGATATTGTTTCTAGATTCAGTATAATTTTTAGAGTTTGTGTGAATTTTTCTAGAATTTTTGGGACTGCTTGGATTTTTCTGTGAATTTTGGACTTAATAATTTGTTTGGATTTTTCTGCATAGTTTGGGGAAAGAAAAAATTCGAGAAAAAATATATTTATGTCCCTTGTGATTGTGTGGAATATTTTTTTTGTATTTAGTTCTAATTTTAGGAGTTTTATTTTCTGTTTTAATTTTATTTGCAGAATTGGGTTGTTTATGTTTAATTTATTTTCTGATTTTCTTTTACTTATTGGTGTTTGTGTTTTTTGTTTGATATTTAGTCATTGTTTTGCTTGTATATTGTTTTTAAGTTGGATTCACTTTGTTTTCTTTGTTTTGTGGTTTAAAAGAAATGAAAAAAAAAGGAAAATCAAAAATCCCAAAAATAAGATCACAGAAAAAATGGTGTACAAGCTTTGTGTTTGTGCTCCTCTTTGGCTTTTAGTGCTAGGACAATTCTTGATTGAGTCTTTTGAGGTTTTTCTTTTCTTTCAGTAGCATAGTTTTATTTTTGTTAGTTTATTTTGTTTTGTTCACTTAATTATTTGAGTATCTTGTTTTTGTCTTAGTCATTAGTTTGTAACTAGTGTCCTAGATACATTTTCTTCCTTTAAAAAAACTAAAAAAAGAAAACTTGAAAATATGAAAAATTAAAAAATTCTTAAAATTGAAAAAAAAAAAGCATTTCAGGCATGTCAGTTTTTAATTTCCCACAATTCGAGCATGAACCTTTTAGAAGCTATCTATCGCGACTCACTGATTATCGTGCTCAATTGATTCAGAATTCTCAAAAATGAAAAATTTATGACGTCATTGCTGTGGGTCTAAATTTTGAATCTTGGGGTTATATTGAGTTCATTTTATCCTAGAGGTGTACTAGCATTATTATCCAAAACTCAAGATGAAGTTCGGGATTTCTTTGAAAAACGAGTTTGGGATACCTATGCATTTGAATAAGTTAAAAATAACTTTGGATACCCAACTCCTGATGAGTCCATTTTTCATGCTAATCCTTACACTCATGATCATGTTATGAATTCACATGATCCATCTTACTCTTGTGTGTCTCCTGTTTCTACGATTATTGTGAATCTTCTGATCATGATACTTGTAATTGCCCATATCGTGCTTATATTGATGCTAAATGTGCAAGTGTTGAAAAGAAGATCAATGAAACGACTGATCAGATGTTAGAAACTATGAAATTGAGAATCGCTGAATATTCTCAATATTTTACTCAAAGTAGGGGGAATTATGATGAGCCTGACTCTGGTTTAGGATTTCCTAAACTTGAAGGTCGTCTCTATAATGATTTTGAACTCTCTTATTTTGATAGGCCTAACTTGAATGAAGACCTACCTTTGCCTAGCCTAAAAAAAGAGAGTGAACTCCCAATGTCTTTATCACAAGACCTTACACCCCATACTAGCTCACCTAAGGATGTCACTGATAATATCCTAATTTTCTCTAACCCACCCACCACTTTGAATGACTTTTGTGAGTTTCAGGAGGGTGAAGACCTTAAGAATGCCAGTGAGTTATATACGAGCATTACACTTGACGTTGAGCATCGTGATGCTGATGATTCAACCGATATTTCATAGGAGTCATATGAGGAGAAAGTTGAACCCACTATTTTGGACTTTGATCATGATGTTCTTACTATAGAATATAAATCTTTTTTATGTGAGTTTGATGTCAATGTAAGTTTGGATGTGGATCTGTGTGCTGAGTATGCGTCTTTTTCTTTTGACCCCCTCCTTATTGACCTCCTTTTTGAATCTCACGAGTCT